>CAUYRH010129309.1:0-30390 GCA_963574655.1 Perodicticus potto
ATGTACAATTATTAGATGTCCACTAACAATAAAATAAAAGGAAAAAATAAGGACTATCCTAATTGGATAAATGAATTTTTAAATGTCTCTCTCTTGACATACATAGTTAATGCTTTTGTCTCTTAAATTTATGTTCACCCACTGGCAAAGAAATGTCAAGAGAGGCTCAGCACCCGTGGCACAGTGGTTACAGTACTGGCCATATGCTCCAAGGTTGGCAGGTTCAAACCTGGCCAGGGCCAACTAAAACAACAATGACAACTGCAACAACAACAACAACAACAAATAGCCAAGCACTGTGGCAGGCACCTGTAGTCCCAGCTACTTGGGAGGCTGAGACAAAAGAATCACTTAGGTCCAAGAGTTTGAGGTTGCTGTGAGCTGTGACACCACAGCACTCTATTGAGGGGAACATAATGAGACTCTGTCTCAAAAAAAAGAAATGTCAAAAAATGACAAATGTTAAAATTAATGGGGGAAAATAAGTGGTATTGAATCACATTATAGTTTAATGTTTGAATTTATTTGATTGCTCATAAGCTAAAGTGTTCTCAAAGCAACATGAAATCTTGCTCCCAGTGAAGGCCAATGCCTGCATCTAAACCACACTTAAAATTTAAGAAGGTATTTGCATGTGACAATTATTTTGAGTTTCTATCTTCACATCTAAAACATTTAATAATTTGACTGCTACTTTAAAAGGTTTATTATGAGAGTGTAGATGATAGTTCATCCCAGAAACTGATAAAAATCACATATCCCCATTTCCATAGAGTTCTGGAGCACCACCTGCCAGCTGAGTAAGATAATGACATGTGGCAGAGATTAGGTACAAAATTTTTACTTACCGCTCAATCTAAAATATTCTTGAAATTTTCTACCTTGGTAAGTAGGAAAAATAACTTTTTAGAAGAGCAGAAATTCCTGTTCTCATTTGTAATATTTTTTCTCTGTGTACAAGATTTTGAGGTATGTCAATGTCAATCAGCAAGTGGACACTTTCTATTTCTTAAAATGATGCCATGTACAGATTTTACCCGATTCCTTAATTATCTAAATAAATATATAAAAACCATGATATAGGGAAAGCATGTGATAATCACAATAATTTACTATCTTCTATGCGACAAATTCTGTTTGATATTTGTGTATAGATCTTGATGATTCTGATCTAGCATGCAGAAATTTTTCCAAAAATACATTCAGTCATACATTATATTACTTGTGTCCTATGTTGAAAAGTTTAAATGCCTATAAAGTGAAACATAAAAAGCTATCTCATGAATTTGATTAAAAACCATTTTCTCTTCAAGGCACTTTAAAAAACAATAAGGATAAAAAGGACAGAGGATCTGAGTTTGCCAGGTAAACATAAATCTTTGGAACAAAAATGTCTCTCTAAGCTCTTTTATTTAATACCGAAACTATAAAGACAGAATATGAAGGAAAAATGATTTGAGAAAACTATCCCTACGAGAGAGCCTAATTGTTCCCAAATTACTTGCAGTGCTCTTGCCAGCCTAAATATGTAAGGATTCTGCAAACCATTACAGTATCACCGAATATATACGTAGGACACACAAAACTCAAGTTCAAGTTATGAAAAAGACTAGAGTTTGTTCACATTGAATATGAACATGTCAACAAACAATAAAGTACCTGCCTGATACTGTTTTGCATGCATTATCTCATTCAATACTTGTGACTATGGTATGGACCTTAGTATATCTATTAAATTCCCCTTTTATACGTGAAAATTGAAGCATAAAAAGATTAATTTACCTACAATCACATGATTAAGATTCAAAAGTACACTGTTCAATTCTCAAGTCCCTTTATTTTTACCTCTACTTTATTCTTTGCAATATTTTGCTTGACATAAAAAAAAAAAATGACCAGAATGGTTAACTCTATAAAGGTACTAAAACGTTAATGGGAAAATAGAAAAGTGCATATATTGTTAATATACTTGATCCTGTTTCCAAGTTTGATACATCTTCAAATACTGTACATATATCTGGTCATTAATAATTATTATGAACAACAAATAAAATATAATAATTATTGGTGGCCTAAAATAGTTAAATTCACCTGTGTTGTCAGCATACTTCTTAGGGGTTTTAGTTCACTTCCATATGTAAAATACTGATATTTGGACCATGTGACATTAATAGTTAGGATCTTGGGCCCTGCCGGTCAGCCACCTGCACAGGCGTATTCCAGTTAGCAAGTTATTGAATTCTTCTTAGCTTCTGTTTCCTTGTCTGTAAAATGAGGACCGCAGTCTCTGTGTTATTAAGATCAGGTTATCCTACCAAAAATGCTTAGTATGCTTCTTGACACAGCAAGCCTTTAATAAATATTAGATATTGTGACTTCTGGGCTTTTACTAATGAAGAGTTAATGTGTTGTTTATAGAAGTTTATGCCAATTAAAACAATAAAAGCACATTAAATTGTGAAAAGAGGTGAGGATGATGCTGAATAGCTACACGGTGGCACGTCCGGGTGGAGATACCCACCAGGCAATAGATCCAGCCAGGACTGGAGTTCTGTAAAAGGGTAAGAGCTCCAGATAATACACAGAGGTCAGACAGGGTGGGCCTCTAGAACTAAGCCATACAGGTAATGGAGAAGACCAAGGCCAGGTAGAATCTTGGGACAGACTTATTTTTTCTTGAGTGGGCTATCTTCGCTCATTGCCTCTTTAAAGACAGACAATGAAAATCTAATTGTAATGTACAACCAGTAACAGCCTAGTGGACTGTTACAATACTGTCTCTGTTGAGAAGAGGCTGTGTGATGTGGCCCATTATGGAATTCTAAGTCTCAGTTTCCTCGCCTCTGGGAGGGTATTTATGCCACCTACTGTGCAGGTTTTAGGAGGTGCAATCATAGAGGTTGTCACGCAGGAGGCATTGGATATAGACTGCAGATGGGGAAGAGAAATGCTGGATCAGAAAGACTAAGGCAGAAGATGCTATGTTAAGAAATCCAGTCCTCATACAGGGGAACTTCAAACTATGTTAAAAGAATGGCCACAAAAGAAAAAAAAGCAAAACATTTTGTTTAGAGTATATTACAACATAGATTCAAAACCATAGTAAACGATATTAAACATCAAAGGCTCTAAAGTAAAATATTTCCAATGCTAATAAAAGGCTACTTTATTTGTAATTAAGTCAGACATGCATGTGTAACTTTATCTTTTTATCTCTTTTGGATTTCCAGTTCCCCTAGGAAAGTACTCTTCTTTTCCTATTATATCATATCTCAACACTTCACCATCCATCCACAGCTATAGGCCCAGTTTTTGAACTTCCATTGTACCTAACTATGTCCCCACCTTCTTGAATATTTCTTTCCCCAGTTTAGTTAAATCCAGTCTTATAAAAACCTGCTAGCATAAACCCATGAGCAAAATAAAGTATAATACATTTTAAGCTCATATGCTTATGTTTTGTTTTTACTTTTCTCTTTATCCCCAAGTGTCTTTATATATATTTTTTCTTTATATATATTTTTCTTTATATATATTTTATATATATCTTTCTTTTTATATATTTTATATATATCTTTCTTTATATATATTTTATATGTATCTTTCTTTATACGTGTGTGTGTGTGTATATATATATATATATATTTTTTTTTTTTTTTAAGAGATGAGATCTACTTGGTCACCCAGGTGGGAGTGCAGTAGAGTTGGCAGTGCTTAAAGCAACCTTGAACTTCTGGCTCAAGTAATCCTATTGCCTCAGTCTCCCAAATATCTGGGACTACAGGTGTGCACCACCTAGCCCAGCTAAATTTTTTTAGAGATGGGGTGTTGCTACATTGCCCAGGCCTTGACCCTCAACTCTCAAACTCCTAGCCTCAACCAATTCTGCCACCTCAGCTTCTCAAAGTCACTATGATGACAAATAGGAGCCATTGTGCCCACCTATTTTTTTAATCAAAAATGATTAATTGGTGGTAGGATTTGGATCAGAATAGTGAATATCTAACATCTAAAATGTATGAAGAATGTTGAGAAAACTAAGAGCAAAGTATTTGATATTTAAGAAAGGCAATCTTTTAAAAATCCTTCATAAATCTACCAATCTATGAGTTGCAGGTGAGATAGTGAGAAGCCAGAGGGCGAGAATCCTAGCCACAGAGACCTGAAGTTTGGATTTGATCTCCCCTGTTTGCTGGGAGCTGGGACAGGACATTTGGGCACAGAGTCCTTGTGACAGATACTCAGAAGTCGCTGAGCCCAATCCCCAACCCCAACGAGCTGACCAGTTGTCCCTCAGCTGCCTCATTCATTCCTTATTGTCACAGAAGAGGTGATATCAGAGCTTCCCACCCCTCATATGAAGGAACTCACCACCCCCTGGAAAGACCAGTCCAACTTAGGGAAGCTCTATGAGAAACTCCTTGATGGTGTTTAACTGAAATCAGATACTCTGCAATTTCAAACAGCTGTTAATGTTTCTGTTCTCCAAGGCTACACAGAACAGTGCTAATCCCTCTTCTGTGTAACAGCACTCCAGCTATTGAAGACAGTTATCACATCCCCTTCCCAAGACCTCTTTTTCCATTCCTGGCATCTCCTTATTTCTTCAGTCATACACTTCAAATGAAATAGTATGCCAATATTCTGTTGTATGAAATTTTTTTAAAAAGCATTCAAATCTAAATGACCAAAAGTATCATAATTAAGCGGATAGTCACAACTTATACCACAGTATATTTTCACTTTGTAAAAAAAGTTTTACGTTCAACTTTTAAGAACTTCTTAAGTTCTCCTTACAAGCCATAAATTAAAAGACTAGGTGTAGAGACCTCAAGGGATAGTCCCACATGTAGTACCCACACCTGTAAGAGCTAATACCTTACCAGGTAAGTATTCCCTCGGATTAATAACATGAGCATGTAATCGAGTTATTACCACACAGATGATGGCCATCACAAATTCACATGGTTGCAAGTATTTAGCAGCCCAAATTATAGACACAAGTGACAAATCGGCACCTATACTTACTCTCAGGAAAATTCATACATCTGCTCTATTTGGATCCTTTAGCCCGGCTGACTCAAGATTTGTTCCTAGGCTAATTCAATCTGTTGACCAACAACATTCTGTCTTTTACGTTTAAGTCATGTCTTTTTTAACGTCATCATATAAAATAGGCATTTAGTCGGTGATACGCTTAACTGAGAAATACGCATTCCTCAGACTGGCTAATGCTTAATTGTGGCAAAGGCACTTTCACCCTATTCATACTCATGTATCTAGTATTTTAAAATGCAGACAGAAAATTTTTCATATGTAAGGGAATATTCAAAATATTTAGGGACTGTAAAGGCATAAGCACATCAGAATGGACTGCAGCATATGCCAGAGGAGAGACCTGAAGGTCTGTTATTATGTTAGGTATTTACTCTTTAGTTGTCTGATTGGGATCAGTCAAAGGCAGAAGTTCCAGGGAAGGAATTTGGGAAACCCAGTAAGATAAGAATGTACTTCAATGTTTTAACAATTAGTGAAGTTGTAAGGGACATACCAGTTCAGTATTAATCCTTGTAATGGAATATACTTTGTTCATTGTATCCTACAAAAAAGTTTAGGGATTTTAAAAATACGAAACTAAATTCCCACATTTTCCGTAGAAATCAAAAGTCAACTGAAGTGTCTTTTTTTTCTTTCAGATATTTGAGTAGGAAGCATTAGAAAGCACTTGATCTTGACTCGCTATAAAATCAAAGATGTCCTCAAGTTTAAAGTTTTCATGCGCTACATCAGCACATACACAATTACGACGTCCCTTAATCAAGACAGAAGCTATCTGAAGAAAATTAACCTTGAAATAACCACTGGAAATATGATGAGATAAACAGTTCATGAATATGAGAATTATTCTCTGCACTGAGCTTGATTATGGGGAGGTAGTCTTGAGCCATAACAAAGCTCTCGCAGATACAGAAATAACATTACAACTTTTTGGATATACTCTGATTCATGGTGCTGGAAAAGACTGTTAGGAATGCATCCTGAGATATTTCCAAATATGGAAAATGTTGTACAGATTCCTGGCTTTCTCTACAATCAACATTTCCATCAAGCGTTCCATGTTCTGTTTCCATTTTCTCACAGGAGTTAGCCTCATTAAGAAATTTCACTGACGTTTATTTTGTTTGAAGATAGCACTTTTTCACAGAGGCCCAGGCTCGAGGCCTTGCTTGTTTGTTTTGTTTTCTTTTAAGCCACTTCCTGGTTGTTGCGGTGGATCCTGTTCTGTTGGCACCTATGGCAGACAAATGACTCGCTCCCAAACATGAGTCTAACCATCGACCAGGTTCCAGTCACAAAATCATCATAAAATAATGGGATTTCTCACTCACTCACAAGCAGTAAGAAATTCTGAATATCAAAAGCCCACCACATATGTCCTTGAACAAAGATATTTTGACATACAGGTATTTTATTTTCTGCACACCTGGGACAATTGAAATGTTTTTGTTTTTCCTTTTTTTTTTCTCCTCATTAATAAATCAGCCTTCATAGTGCTCATCCTGCCAGTAAGAAATATGGCACTTACAGAAATTTATTTTTATATAGCCTATAAATATTGAGTGAAAGCTGTTAAACTGTGGGAGACAAACTTCATCTGTACCTTTCAAAGAGTGGCTGAGTCAGTTTGTAGGAGTGAAATAGCATGTTATCAGATCTAAATTTGCTAAACAAAATTAGCTGACTGCCATTCTGCTTGTCTTATCTTTTTCTCTGGCTCGTGGTGTGCTAATTCTGGCCAGAAGCAACATAGTAAGCACAGAAAAAATAATGACTGCCCCTTTCGCCAACAACCGCATAAAATGTTTTGTCTATTTCAATTTATCTTAAAGATTTTTATACTTTCAATTTCCCTCCTGTACTTAAAAGAAAGAAAAGAAAAATGCCACTAAAGAATTGTATCTGAATACCAATCACTTCAGTTCCCATTAATTCCGAGTACATTTTTAGAGGTTTCGATATATCACCAGGGACAATGGGCTGCTAAATTTCCACTTAACAACTGGGAAGTATTATTAACTGTTTAGCTGATATTTTTACATAGTAAAAATGTGACTTGAAATACTGATCCTTTTCTTGTTCCTTGAATGTGTTAACATATTAGTTAAAAATATTACCAAAGATCTGCACTCTCTGACTATTGATTTTAATTTAGCTGCACTGTTCATTCATTGCTAGTAATAATGTCTATTATAGTTGAAATGGTTACATTTAACCTAGCCTGAGGGTCAGAGTCAAAGACAGACCTTTATCCATGATAAGTAACAAATGACTGAACATCCAGCTATAGCTCCATCCTTGAGCTAGATTTCAAGAGGTAGGACTTTAATGTAGCTTTTATATACCAAAACTGGCACAATTTCTTTAAATTATATCCTACCATTATAAACTACAGTTATGTAAGAGACAATATTACATGACCCATTTTGAAAGTATGATGCCAAGAAAAAAATATACACCTGGATCGTGCCTGGATTACGCATGCTCATACTTAGAAAATATTCTGAAAGTTATCTCCGTATAAGTACATTATGCCAGCCAAACGTCTACTGAAGTGCTTCACAATATGATTTTACACCATATAAAATTTTTCTTCTTGAAGTAATACACTTTTCCACATACACACTAACTACATGCACTAAGAAACAAAACAAAAAACAAAAAAATTGTATAACTGACTCCCTCAACTCACAGATAAAAGAGGGGTATGTCACTTCCTAACATGCGTACATTTCAAACTCAGACAGATTTATCAAAAAGTTTTTTAAAAACCTTCAGCTTCAGAACCCCTCTGTTGCCCTGGTGCTTCCCAGGCCCTCTACTTAATTTGTATTTCTATTTTTATATTGTTTTTAAACAGATTTTTCAAACCTGCATCAATTCAGGTCCCTAAATCTTACATATCCCCCAGATTTGAAGTTTTCTCAAGAAGATGAAGCTTGGATGACGGCTTCCTCAACATACTCGATACGAAGAAAGAAATCTAGAGAGTAGAATAAAGGAGGCAAACTACACAGTGACCTAAGGCCGGGTTCCTTAACATGGATTTACCAGGCAAGTTTCTTCATGTGGCTATACGGAAAGGGGATACTGATGTGAATGGAGAAGGATCCGGAGTGCTGAGCATCCCTTTCTGGCTCAGCAGGCGGATGGAGTGGAGGGACCAGGCCTTTAAGAGGCAGCCCCAGCTTCTGTTGCTGTGAGGAAGCTGTGCAAGAGGCTGAGGGGCAGAAAGCAGCGAGCAACTGGCTCTCAGGATCAGGCAGACACGTAACTGTCTCAGATGAACGCAGCAGTCAAACTTCACCTTGCGTACTACGTTACATTTCTATTTCCTCATCTACAATGCTGGAACAAGAATCCCTAACTCAAACTTTCTTCTCTTCAAGTAATAAAGATGAAGAAAGCTCTAAAAAACAATTTCAGACCGAGTTTCTAATGTCTCCATTCCCAAATCTCTCATTAATAGATTGCTCTGCAGACTGGTGATTTTGAAAGTAGCATTAACTCTTTTAGGGAATTACAAATTAAGGTACAATTAGTGCACCCTAGTGGCCTAGAAAGGTTGACAGTTTCTTTGAGTCTCGTATCCAGAGAAGAAATGTCCAGAAGAGCATTTTCCCTGGTAGACTCTGACTCTGTAAATATTATAATCATTTCACCCATTTTGAGAATGCAGAGTGAATCATTTAAAAGAGCAGCTAAGAGAATCCCCGTCACCTCTCAGTTCAGTTATACTGCAAGTGCTTCCTTTATAGGATCCCTTTAAAATGCTAAGCATATGTCTAGTTGTCTATTTTAAGACGCTGAGAAATCTTAGCTGTAACAAAGTTGTATTATCACGTATATCTAGGAATAGAAAACGCCAGATTCTGTCTGAAACCCTTTTTCATGAAATACTTATTAGCATTTCTCTGGAGGCAAATATTCCTCCCAAGAGTTTGCAAAATCACTTAAAAACATATTTTCTATATTGCGTTTCATTGGCCTCGTCTATCCTTCTTTAAAAGAAGGGAAAAGTTGTCATCTTGAGCTTTTTATATCTCCTCCTCGGTTTCTAATATGGTCCTGAAATACACTGGTGGGCTATCACAAGCTTATTGCTTAAAATGATTAAAAATTTTAAATAAGTGATAAGTCAGAAATAGAAATACAATCACCATAAACCATAAAAATAATGCACTATGAAATATTTACATGTTTGAGAATAGTATTCACATATATTTAACTTGCCAAAAATAAAACCAACAGAAACACTTTGCACCCTATTATGGGAAGAATCTAAAAATGAGCTTGGGGATAAATGATAGTCTGAGAAACACCCCATTTGGAGAAACACCCCAGGACATTCAAGAATGCACCAAAGGAACTGCCAGGGTAAACACGCCTAATATCTATTATTAAGAATTCTATAATTATGTTTTTAGCACAACTTATTTTGTGCTCTATATGGTTTAATTACAAATAATAACCAGCCATGAATGCACTTAAAATTGCTCCAGCAAATTTATGTCATTCTTTCATTTTTTAAAAAAAAAAATATTTTTAAAGAGCGCACCATATGTGAGGCACCATATTAGTCTCTGCAGGGGATAAAAATTCTCTCACTTAAAAAATTAAAACCATAGGTTGTTTTACATTAATTGCCAGATAAATGATATTGATAAGGTCTACATGCTAGGGTAGTCAGTGAAAGAAGATGAAATGAACAGATATAATTGAAAATAAAACTTAAATGATTTGAAAGTTGGGTCAGGCAGAGGCACCCAGTAAGCCATGAGTTGTAGAGAAAGCAGTGGAAAGTAGAAACAGTGAGCTCCACGTGAGCATGGCGCACTGACTAGGGTGGCCTGGTTTTTAGATATAATACAGCTTAGGAAACTCCAAGACAGGAATTATAAAGAAACTGAAGACTACTTCAGCAGGCTCTGAGCATTACAATGAGCATCCACCGAAGCCTTCAGAATAACAACTAAGATAATAAAAGTATAATTTTGGAAATGGTCACCTGATAGCGACAGTAAGGAAGTCTTAGAAGTACAATGACAAGGGACAAGGAAACCCACAAACAGGACCTTGCAATAGCCCAGCTCTGAGGTTTTGAAGGACCAAAGGATGTTTATAAAAATCTTGAGGAGTAGATTTAATATGCCATGCAGCCAACTTTACTTAAAAACAAAACTTCAAAATGACCAGAGAAAAGGAACCCCTAAAAGTGAAAGTATGTATCTAAAAGAAACATTATTCTGTTGTATTTTTCTTTGTTTTCCATAGGTCTCTATAGAAAGAAACTCATATTCTCATATTCTCTAAGCCTACAGGAGAAAAATTGGAAATAATAACAAAGAAAGGTTTTAGTAAAATAAGAGTCTGTCTATAGCAAACTAGTCACCGCCATCCATGACCCCTATTAGGCGTCCTCTTGCTGTTGATGGGGACACATCCTGAAACAGAAGACTGCCCGACTTACTGTTCACGCCATAGTTAGACGAGATAAAGCAACAGAACCTGGAGAATCTGTGGGCAAATTATCTTCCAGTCCTGACCAGCCAAGATACAACCACAGGAGAGGACAGAAGACCAACAGATGCATTTTTTAAAAGCAGGTTTACAATCCCTACTTGTATCCGAAGGCTACATGGGACCAGGAGTTAAGCAAAAATCAGCACAGTAGCAAAGATTTAGTGCTAAAATTGTTTACAAGCCTCTTCTTTTCAAAAAATAAAAAAGTACTTCAGCGCTATTTATTTTCTTGTCTTTAAATATCTTTAGACTATGTTGCGAATGAAATGTCAATCTTCCTACAATTTTGATTCCTTTTACTTTAGGTCCCTGGATTCAGAAACCAAGTCTTGCATATTCTTCTTGGTGTTTAGTATACTTGGGTAACCTCTATAATATTGGAAATAGTGTGATTAACAGTAACGATCAAGACATTGCACAGGACGTCTCATGGTTTCTGTGTTAATCTTTCACAGGGATCCATTTTCATCTTCAATTCCTAACAGGAGGAAGTTCTAGACACTCTCTGTCAAACTAAGTTTTCAACCCTCTCTTCAGTCACTAGGTCTATGAGAATGGTCTTCATGCCCAGAAAACTCAGGCCCTTGGGGAAACTGGGCCATAGTGAAAGATAGTTAAGGTTAGATGAAAAAAACCACAAGGTCACAAGGCCCAGAGGCAGCATTTTACAGAAGCCAACTAGAAGGAGGCAAATGTACCATAGAAATAAATTTATGAAGTCTTAGGACTTAAAGCTTTGCAGATGTACTTGTTCAAAGAATCTAACTATGTCTTAGTAGGAACCTGATGAAAGATGAGAGCCAAAAAAAGATAGTAGAAATGATAAAGAACCTTAAGACCAGGTGTAGGTCTGAAGCTATCTGAAGCATTCCCATGGATTTTCTGGTTAAAGGTTTCCACCCATTAATTGGTGATGAATAATCCACTGCTTATCCTTTATAATCCGTTTCATTTAAGCATGCATATTACTTATTACAGTACGTGAAAAGTACTATTCTTTATTTATTGGGCATTTTCATAAAGTTCCAGATAAAAAACACTCCAAGTGCTATTATATACAGGTAGGAATGTGGAATCTTCCCATGCAACTGTGAGGGTCAGAATTCTATGTCCTGATAGGCATAACTAGGTACACAGGTCCTCTTACAGAACTGTCCTAAGAAAGTTGCTTTATTTCCTTAATCTTCACGTGCAATAAGATATAAATGCAATCAGTGATTACTTCCCAAATATAAATTAAGGATAATGATGATCCCACAGTCTTTCCCTAAAAAAGAGCCATATGGTATAATAAGTAGACCTGTAGATCCAATGACTTGTCCTCATTTCAAGTTTGCGATTCTCTTTTAAAAATGTGATCTTTTAATGTTCACCTTTAAAGCACCTATGACTTTTAACATACTTCTATATATGGTATATAAAATGGCACTGGTGTCAGGAACTCTCAGGAACCTATCACCTAACACCCCTGTGCTCTCAGTTTCCTCACTTAAAGAATGAGGGGACAGGACTAGATCAGTAGTTTCCACACTGAGCTAGACTTCAGTGAAATCGGAGCAGAACCACAGAAGGAAAGTGTGGGCTTATCAGGGTCAATGGGCCACAAGGCTGCCTTCTGCATTGGACAAAAGCAGCTCTCCATTTATCCTGTTACCTGTTCTGTCTATGAAAGCTATATATATGAATGTACCTGAAAAAGAAAAAGAGCCCCACATATAAAAATAATTGAAAACCCATAGTTTTGTTTTTTTTTTTCCTAAAAAGTCTAAACAATCTTTACCTAACTGAGTCATTAAAAAAACACTCTAGGTGTTAATAGTTTAGGAATGACTTGTAGCTACACTAACAATGGATGTGGAGGTGAGGAAGTCGGAGGAGGTAAAGTCTCTAACCCAAGATCACATAACCAATGATTGCACCAGCAGAAACGGAATCTCCTAACTTTTATTTTAGTGCTTTATTCTCCAGCATCACACCACAGCAGGGAGGCTGCTGCACTACCCATAGCTCAGGCAGGTCCCGTGCCTATTAAAATCTACGTGGCTACTGCCCTCTGGAGTTGTGCAAAATGATAGACCTGCAGAGACATCACTTATTCAAAACAAAAATAACTATAAAACAATTACTATACGTTACACAACCTCTTTAGAATTAAGCCCCCAAACATCAACGTATTTCAACTCAATATCATAAAAGTGAGACAGCTCTATTCTCTTGTGAAAAATTTGTATAATAGCACTAATTTAAGCATCAAATGCAAAAATAAGAAGTGCTTTAAAGCTTTAATTAAATTCACTGGAATATATGTATATTTATTTAGTAAATATTTCATAATTACCAATGATTCAGGAAAAAACATATACAGTGAAATCTAAAGAGACAATAGAGCAATTCAGAAAAGTAAAATTTGGGGGAAATGTCCTCCAAATACAAATGCCTTAGAGTTAGCCCCTCTTTATTTCTTTAGATAGGTGTTCTTTGCACAGAGGCGGTCTGCTAGAAAGTTTACATTATGTTTATTAACGTATGTGTACATGTCTTAAATTACATGTACAAAAACAATTAACTTCCTAATGGAATATATTTCATTAACGCAGAAGACTTTAAAGTTATTTTTCAGAAAAGTGCTGTGAAGCAGAGAAATTAAGAATACATTCTATGCCTTTCCACCCACTAGGCAGACAAGCCAAGTCACAAAGAGATGCAGTGAGTTGCTTGAGGTATTAGGAAGAGACTGGAGGAACTGTCCCTAAGAAATAGAAATCCTGAGTTAAACCATAACACACCAGTGAAAGTCTCCTTGAAATTATTATAAATACAAGACACACAGTTTCAGGAAACACTGACCTAGAATCTTTTTATTAAAAGAAAAAGGGAAATCAAGGGATTATTTTTCATCATAGACTGAAAAATTCAGTCAATAGCTATAGTAGAAATCATGGAAAGTAAGGTTTTACTTTGACTTCCAAATATTTGTAATACCTCAGAAAATGACTAGTAGATAAAAGATGCAATTTGGTTCGATATGGTGAAATGTAACTTAATGAAAGATTTCTAAAATGATATAACCTAGAGAGAAGTTGGTAATATGATTAAATTCTGCCCTGCATAGTAACCGCAGATCACTATAAAAGATAAAAGTGGAATATGCTCGACAATTAATTTTTGTAAAACAGCTATAGGCTTGAACCTGTATAAGCTGACTTCAGTGTAAATATGAACATCTCGATAAAGCAGTATCTCTCAAAACGGTGAAATTAAGCACAGTAAGTATCAAGAAGTTTTCAGGTAACAAAAAAATCCTTTTTGACCATTTGCTTCATTTATGTTTTAGGCACTTACACATTACCCATGATATCCAACAGAACACTAAGATAAAGCCAAAACTCACGGCTAGTTTAGAAACACGTGTTACGTTTTCATAATAACTTGCTGCATATAATACAAAAATGACACCACTTTAAAGCCTTACAATGTTTAATGTATCCTAATCCTTATTGTTTAAAATGTGAACCACACACAGCCATGAATCTCAAGGTGGTTCTCATTACCCAGCTTCACAAAATGCTTAGCAATAACACAGTTCCTCGCACCACTAGCATTTGTTAAATGGCAATGGTCCACCTTTCTTCCTTGGTCAAAATGGGAAAGGAGGGACAGGAAAAGGGTAAGAGGGACTTCTCGGTGAAAAGCTTTGGCCTTGGAGTCAAGGCTTTTGAGATATGCTAGTGATCTTGGATCGATGCCTTTTTATTTTCTTTCAGGAATAAATCTGAGCAATGGAAAGGCTTGTGATTGTCCAGCCAACCAGCCATATCAGATTTATCAGAAAGAAAGAATGAAACTGGCTCAGAGGACTCCTGCAGTGGCTGAGTGGCAGGTTGCTGGGCAAGACACAAAAATAGAATAGACTTAGTGGAGGAAGGGAAAATATATATGCACATGTGTAAACTCAGTAAATAATAAGATGTAAAGAAAGAATCTACAGAAATGGAAAGAATGAATGCCTATGACAAATGATAAATATTACTTCTATTTAAGAACGAAGGGGATGAAGGCTCATGAATACTAAATATCTGAATCCACTTTGAGGAGGAAATATGATTTCCCATCAAATGACTGCAAACTCTAAATCAGCCAATGCAAACTTACTGTGTTCAGGTTAGAGTAAAAAATACATAAATCTTCCATGAAGTGAATGTCCCTGGTAAATATTCTAATGTAATTTCTTAATTAAGATATATTTCAAATAACCAAATAATATATATATATATATTATATATATATATATATATAATGGTAAGTGCCTTGAGTTTCAACAAAATTTGACTTTCTATATATGCATGATTAAAATAAATAATGACAATTGCATTTAAGAGAAGAAAAAAAGAATAATGACATAACCGGAGCCATTCCAATTCATCACAACAGTACATAGTTACAGTATTTTCAAGTAATTTTCAGTTATACTAATCGGTATTAGTTTACTTGGAAGTAGTCTGAAGAAAAAAAATGATACTTTCTTCTAAAAAGCCTTCCTTTACATATATATAAGAATTTCAAAATTCAAAGAAAACAGGAAACAATGTAGCCATGGATATGCTCACAGTAAACACTTGTAAGAAAAAGGATTGGTGCTTTTTGGGAAATACATCTCACCACTCAATCATATTTTATTAACATTGTCTTCTCAACCCTCCTCTAAATTTAAGAATACCATGATACCTCCTAGATATGTAGGAAAGATATACTTTTATATAATAGAATGAAAAGCAGGACTAAGTTACTTGCAAATGGGAAATGGAAACTGAATTTGTTCATCACTGATCTATTAAGGGTATGCAAGAGTACCCTTATACATATTTATTCAATATAAAGGTAGTATTGTTAATTTTCCATTATGTGGGGAAGATGGAAATTTTGGAACCATTCATTTGGGTGGCAAAGGCTTTGTAATTGCCGTATAAAGGGACGTTGGCTATAATATTTCTAGATAAAATGAATCATTGAAAATGAGACAGAGTCCCTCAGACTTTCTAAAGAATCATCTTCTCAATAGCTGACTTTTTTCAAGCAAAAGAAGAAAAAAATAAAAGCAGGTCATCTTTCCTTAAAATTATTTTAAGAAATATCTTAAAGATCTATACAACCAAATCCCCACCCTATATTTTTATTCTGCTCACATAGAGCAGTAAATAAGGTGCATTCCTTCTGCTTCTTAAGAAATTAGCATTTCAAAAATATGCCACTTTCCCCTGAACTCCAAGCGTGTCTAATAATGCGAGAAGCAGATTGTCTTCCCTCGTTTCCTTAATTTGTTTCATCTAAAAGCAATTCACTCAACATCTTGTCGCCCTCTGGCAGCTTAGTTTACTTATCCGCACTTAATTTCTCATTTGGACCAAAACAAACTCCTCCAAACTGCTACTGACTGCTAACCGCGAGAGGGGAGACGCGCAGTATGTATTTACTTGGGAATACACAGCCACACACAAACACACAGACGCTCGCTCACACCCCAGACAGGACCCTGTTTTTTACACTTGCACCACACTAAAAGCAGTTGGACTTTCCCTGCCAGGTGCAGCGGGGTCGGGGGGGGGGGGTGCAGAAAGAAGTCCCCGGAGGCATTTACAGTTTCCAATGGATCACCTTAGTATGCGTGTTGCAATTACACCAGGGATGCACCCGAGAGCTTTTCTTTGTGCGGCCCTTTTCATCTGGATCACTTTGTGTTTTGAACAAGTGAGGCTCGCCTTTGTGCCCCCAGAATTTCAAGTACAGAGTCACTCACAGAACAACAATGGCACGCTAATCCTGGCGCTCTAAATGGGCTCACTTGTGGGTCTGACAATTCGCCCAGGGACACCAGAAGAGAGGAACGAGGGCGCGAGCTGGTGTCGCCTGAGACGAGGAAGGGGACAGCTGCAGAACTAATTTGGATTACATTCCTTGCAGAAATTCTGAAAAGGGCTTTTCGGCATAGCTCAACCCAGAGCCGCATAGTTAATACCAAATTGCTGCGGACTCGGCAGGGGCTGAACCAGACACCCCGCAGTAGGTCGCCTGGTAGAAATTCCTCCCGGCTAAGCCTGCATGTCGGTTGCAACCGCTTTTGAATGGGTCAATGTGCATAATCAACCCATTGAGAGGAAATATGAAGGGACTCGGAACAGGGGGGGAGATAAAAAGAGATGTATCCAAGAGGCCGCTTGCAATGTCAAGTCCGTGTTGGAGCGATTCCGGGGGTGGCTGCAGCGCGGGTCCTGGTATGCGTGAGGAATTTCGGACTGATTAGGACGGTGCAAACGGCCAGCACAAACGGGGCACACGTGCAACTGGAAGGTCATTTTGAAAGGCTAGATGATTGTAACTTGTTATTTACTAGGCAAGGAGGAGTAGGCGGGGGCAACGGGGGCGGAGCGGGGAAACTATAGCGCGCTGTTTTCTTGGTGAGGTCAGGAGGACACCCTCCAGAGGCCTAAAGCTCTCCCTGTCGCCACTCCTGGGGGCTTTACCACCTCGAGCTTCCTCCCACGCTCCAGGCACCAGCCCTGGAAGGCTAGGAAATCTCCCTGGCTCTCCAAAAGGGCCCTCTTGGCCACGGGTGACATCACTTGTCCTCGGTCCTTCCCTGTCCCGCTTTCATCCTCATGAAACTTAAGTGTCAGAAACTTTGAGCTCCCTCGCACTGCAGGCGCTATCATTAGCCCTGCGAGCCGCGAAGCGCCAGCCCCACTGCGCTGCCTCTCCGGATCAACTAGCCCTTTGCCTGTCCAGGTACACGGGGCTCAAGTTCTCCAGCAAAGAGTGGCCGCGCACCCGACGCAGCCACTGCGCCCGCCTAGGGTTCAATCTGTTCTGGCGGCCAACAGGCACAGCAGCCCAGCCGGGCAGTAAACAGAGAAGTTGGAGGGACTCCGGCCAATAGCAAGTTGAACTACAGGAAGAACTCCTCCCGGAGCCAAATACCGCAACCGAAAGGAAGGCTGGCCTTCTGGCTGCTGTGTGCCAAGCAAAAAAAAAATTTTTTTAAAGAAGTCAGGCGGGCGAACGAGCGCCCCTTAAGTCACTGGGGCGAGGGCGCCGGGACGCCGGCCGAGAAGGCCCAGAGTCCCGGGCCCCCGGCCGAGGCGCGCCCTCCCGCCGCGCTCGAGCTGCTCTGGCTTGGCTCGAGTCGCATCTGACCCCACGGGGCTCGGGCGACTTAGGGCGCTGCGGCCGCCGGCAGCACGCACAGGTGCAAAGCGCCCCTCCGGAGCGTCGCTCACCGCAGCCCTCAGGCTCAAAAAGAGGCCCAGCCGGCACCGCCCGGGACTCCAGCCCCCGGGTACGCTTCTCTGAGGCTTCTCGAACCCTACAGGGCCTAGACAGGGAGAAAAATTTTTTTTCATTAACTAGGGGTTGGGTCTCCTATGTCCCGAACAGGCGCAACCAGAAGGGATCCCGCTTAGGCTCCCAGAAAACGTTCGAGAAAGGAAACCAGAGGGTTAAGTAGAGAGAAAGGGATAGGGGCTCCGAGTGGTTTTCATGATAAACACATCCACACGCACAGGGTGAGTTTACAACGGAAAGACCGGCGAACGGAGCCCGCGGAGGCGACTCCGGTCGAGTGGTCCCTCCACGCTACTCGGGATGGGCGAGGAGGGCCAGAGAGCCGCGGGCGGCAGCAGGTCCAACAACTGGAGCGCGCGACAAGGACCCACCTGACTGCGAAGCGCTGGGCTGGACGGTCCCCGCCGCCACGAGAAGGCTCACCCAGACCCAGAGTCCTGTTGCCAGCTTCATTTTTTAGAAGTCTCAGATCCCGTGCTGACAATTACATGTCCAAATGGCATAGCCCCCTTCGGGCACGCCAAGAAGATACCCCCGCCAGGCGCGCGTAAGGGCGCGAGGGGGGCGGCGCGGCGCGCGCGGTGCCCCGACTCCAGCGGCGGGCGACCGAGTCCGCGACCGCGGGTCCAGCGCCGGGACCGGAGGGGCGAGTGTGAGCGTTTGTGCGCGCGTGGGGGGTGTGCTCGAGCGGGTGCGCGTGGGGCTCCGGGCCGGACTGTGCAGCTATTTCCCCGGGTGCCTTCGCTCTCTGGCTCCCTTCTCACTTTCTCTCTCTCTCACTGGTTGGTCAACAATAAAAAAGGAAGGTGGGGGGGGAAGGTTTCCAAAAAAAAAAGTTGATTGCAAAGCGGGGGTCGGTTTCCGGCCTCTCCCCGCAGCCGGGCTATGTTGGGCTCCTTCTTCAGTTTCCTTGCACCTCCAGTCCAAATCGGGACGGACAGGGGGCGGGGGGAGCTGCCCGCTTCTCCCCGGATCCCGTCCTCCTTTTCCCTGTCAGCTTTCCTCACACTTGTCCGGCGGCTGCGGTAATTAAAGCTCCGAGCGTCATTTCCAACGCTCCGCGGTCTCCAGCTGCAGCCCCACAGAGAAATTAATAACACTCCGGAAAAAAAAAAAAAAAGAAAGAAAGGCGGTGGGGCGGGGTGGGGGGGGGGCGGTGGGAAAAAAACAACCCACCGCGCAACCAGGCCGCCACGGCTCGGCCGCGCAAACCCCGCCCCTGCTCTGACCCAACTAGCCACGCCCTCCCCCCAAAGAAAAATCTTATTGGCTCCGCCACTCCCCAAAATCCTAGGCCTGGGGAGTTGGGAAAACACCTGTCAGGGAGAGGGAGCGGGGTGGTGGGGGCGGGGAAGCTGGATTTAAAGGGCTCACTCGAGGCCGGGAACTGAAACACTCCTTGTCCTGCCCAGGCAGAAGCACCGGACAGCTGGTCGGCCGAGTGCACGGACCACCTGAGGGATGCTTAGAGAAATGATTATTTGGGGGGTTTGTTCAACAAGAAAGCATTTTCTCTACCGTCTCTCAGAGCCGCTCTACAGACAGGACTTTCCCTAGAAATAGAAGAAAAGTCAACTTTGGTTCTGGCAAACCTCCCCTGCTTCCTCTCCCCAACACACACACACACTCAGGAAGGACTTCACAGTACGTACAGTACCTTCTCCTCTTTTGCCGCCTCTCCCATTTTTATCGCACTCCCAGCTGAGCCAAATTAAAAATCCACAATTGTAGAGCCACACACTTTAATTTTTTATATTTTATGGGGCTTTTCACTTTTTTCTGTAGACTCGAGGGCAATTTGATTTGGGGGTCATTCTCATGCAGACTCTATTACAAAGCTACTTATTTGTTCTTAAATGGCAAGAAATTGTCCAAAGCCTGGAAGAATTTAAGGAGGCCCTGTTAGAACCTCCTTAAGTAACTGACCTTAATAATTAGGCTTATTCTATAGCAGGGTCTAGGCCCCTTCCTCCTTCTCACTGTGCAAGTTCACGCCCCCCAATCCCAAGGTCATTGCTAGCTATGTGAGTCTCTGACCTTTTCTGAACCTAAAATATTTTGGATCTGGGTCACATCAGTGTACATATCCCTTGCCTTTTACAGCTCTGAACTTGGACGCTGGCAGGGGCCAGAATCTCCTGGGGGTAGTAGTTACTGGTTTGCTATTTGCCCAGGCATTCTATGTATGAATTATCTTCCATGTTTGGTTTCTCTAGAAGCAGCAAATATATACATAAAATGTATCAGAAGAGCTTAAAAATCAAACCATTCTGCCTCCTCAATGATCATCTGAGACCTTCCCCTTCCTTTCCCACTCTTTTAACTAGAGCCTCTGTCTCTTAAGAATTTCCATGGAGCTGAGAACAGATAAGAACAGTAGAAGCCTGAAGCCTTTCCTTTGGTAGACCCACAGCAAGTAACAGCCCAGTAAAGAAGCAAAGGAAGCTGAGCATGCTATTTCACCAGAATCAGCCTAGGGCAGAGAGAAGCCACGCCAGAGCAGAGGATGGCAACTTGACCAGTGTGGTACCAATTGCTGCAGAACTGTGCAGACTGCTCTGTAGGATTATCTTTGTTTTCTATTTTCATGTCCACCCTTTCTATTTTCTTTTCTTTCATTCACTCTCTTCTCATTTCCCCCATCCTAAATCCTTTTCAGATTCTTAGGATGACGCTCAGGTGTTTCTCCTCCATAAAAGCTATTTATTTCTAAAACTTCCATTCTGTTCCTAGAATAGCAATTTAAGTGCCAAACACAAAGTTCTTGCTTTTGGAAAAGTTTAAGTATCTGTATTTTTTAAAAGTCTGGTTTCTGATGCCAATTATGTTGTAAGAAGTGAATAAACAAAGTGTGTATTTTGCTTTAAATTGCAGATTAATGATTAGAATATTTTTGATTTTTTTCTGGTTTTGTATGTTGTCATCATTTTACTCTCCCAATTTTCTAGCTCAATCTATGATAGTGCATCTCCTATATAGCCTTCCAGAATAATTGTTGGCAAAAGAGGGCTTTCAGTTAATATCCACTTGTTTAAAACACAATCCATATTTTTTGTGGTTTCTGGACAAACCATGTAAAGGTCCACCAGTTAAATTACCCAATACATCCATGATTTCATTCTAATTCTCATTTTATTCTGCTTGACTCCTCTTTTCCTAGTCCTTACATTGAAACAATGACTTGTGGCTGGCCAAAGGTGGGTATCTGACCAGCGGTCTATGAAATGAATTGACCTTAAAGTCCTAACCCACAGAAGCATCCTACATTGATGTAACTGGTTCTACTCAATCAGATTCTAGCTCAAATAATTGAATTATAAAACCTAAAGGTATAGACAGGACGGTGGCATCCTGTGCGGTCAAGCCAGAGGATGAGAAAGTAAATGCCATGAGCTAGAGTCTAGAATTAGCCCTTTCCATGGTGTTCCTTTCATTTGCTTCCCTTCCCAACTCAGTAAAAGAGATGCATACCAGAGTTAGGGATCTTTATTACCTGATGTGGAAAGTGCATGCTGACTAGATTGCTAGAAGCCAAGACATATCTATTTCTTCACTTTCCCTTGTACCTCTCTATTGCCTCTCCATTGGGTTCACTACAATGTGTTGCTATTATTTGCAACCTAAAAAAAAAAAAAATTTGAATAACCCAACATGTTTCTTAGCAAACCATAGGTGAACACCTGAACTACTAAGTTTCCCTTTTTAGAAATTGTCCTTCCCTCAGTTATACATTTTAACGGGTATCTACTTCTCTGTCATAACAATCCCCTATTCACTGGCTCTAAGTTGGACCAATCGAAATGCCTTGGTCACTGTTAATTGGGTGGGAGATAGTCACTCCCACTAAGTCCTTTATCTGGGATTTTTATACTATGAAATAAAGATTTCATATCCAGTCTTTCACCAGTAGCTTTTGAGATCTAAAACTCGAGAACCAGACTATCTGGGTTTCCTTCTGTTTAGGCACGATCAGAGTCGCAGGCTGCAGTGAGAAAGGATAAAGCCGCGATTTGAAAAAAGCAAAAGCCCAGATGGGTCTGGAGCGTAAGCAAGCTCTTCCAGTGGCTTGGCTGTTCACATTCCCTTTTTCTTTAAGCTAGCAACATTTTCGTTTTTGTTATCTGAAACCATAAGAGTGAGAAATGGGAGAAGAACTTGCCCAACTATAGTGAGATATATAGGCCTTCATCCCCCTTGTGAAAAATATCTTGCTATGGCCCATCTTCTTCAGTTTCCCTTCCCAGTTCTCATGATTTCCTTTGGCTAAAGCCATAACTCCAACATAGAGATGGCTTTGTCCTGTGCATTTTCCCATGGCCCTTCTCCACTTCATTTCTTCTATTAGTCATAAAATTCAAAGACACAATGAGTGACAAAATGCTACTTAGGGGAAAAAGAACCCCCTGAAGTTGGGGTTCAGTGTTGAATTAAATCCCTAACTTGTAGTTCCCTCCACTCTTTACCTTGTCTCTCATAGTTCCCTAAAGGTCATAGGAGAGCTCGCTGCTTTAAATGTTTTGCCACTGACCATAAGTATAAACTTGGGACTTATATCAACTAAGGAAAGGAAATGAGACTCTATCATAAAGCAATGATCATCTCCTAAATATTTAAACATAAATACCAGGGTTCTAATATTATCGCTTGTCCATCCTCCTCCTGCTCGTCTAAGTTGTGCTGTGCCCACTTCCCATCGGTAAAGGAAGGATTTGTGGCATCTCCAGCTTAAGCCTTTACGAGTCTATGATTCACCCTTCATCTACGAAGTGCAAGTCATAATTTCCACATACTTAATTCTCTCCTATTGTCCATCTTCTTTACCTGCATTAAATCCATACACATCTGGGCCTCCAACTCAGACGTATCTTAAAATACTGATCTTAGTCATCTCACGCTGCTACCATAGACTGGGCGATTTAAACAACAAACACAGAGTTCACAGTTCTGCAGGCTGAGAATTCAGTCCAAGGTGAAGTTTGGGGTTGACTCACATCATGGTCAGGGCCCTCTCCTGGTTTGCTGTACTTCACATGGCAGAGAGAAAGATCATCTCTCCCCTGTCTCTTTAATTTGCAGTCAAAAATCCCCTTCTTGAGGGCTCTTCTTTCATGATGTAGTTGCCAAAAAACCTGTCTCTAAATAAATTGAGAATGAGGGTTTCAGCATATGAATTTAAGGGCACACAAACATTCAGTCCATAGCACTGCTTTAGAGAAATGTCCTTACTACGCATAAGCTTACTACTATATTATTGTAAAGTGGTCAACACTTCGGACTTTTCTCTGCTTTCATTCAAAAGAGATTATAGCAAATACTAATCAGGTTCAGTATGAATAAGAACAAGCAGATGACAGACAATGTTGGTGGGTTTTATTGATTTGCTTATTGTTTAACCTAGCAATTTGAACAGCACTTTTCCTCCTAACCCTCTGAGTTCTGGAATTCTCTATTTCAAAGCCAAATTTTAAAAGAACTTGAAAGACTCAATCTTTTAAAAAATGCATAAATAAACATTAACTTAAAAAAATTGTTTTTGTTACCCTAGCTAAGTTAATATTCAAGGAGGACTTTTCCAAGAATATTTCACTTCTGGTTAGTAAGTGTTGTTTTCTTTCATGTGCATGATTAAACCCTAATTTTTTAAAGTGCTAAGGAGCAGTGACTGAACATAAATCAATTAAATCTGTTCTGCTTTTATCTTCATTCATTGTTGTCTACCCTATATCTTATAGCCAATTTTGATTTGCAGTTCAAAATGGAAAATAATTTCAACCCTGTGGATAGAGTAGTATTTTTCAAAAAAATTCAAAAATTGTTTTTTTCTAGTAAATCCTTTCCCCGTTGTGTATTTTTTTATACATTTTCTTAACCCACGGTTTTTAGATTCTGTGTAGTTTTTATATACTACTTTGTAAAGTTGAAGCCAAAGGAAACCTTCAATCATAGTTGCCAGTTAAAAAGATAAAAAGGAAAGGGACATTTCTCTTTTTGAATGTCTACATATTTTATGGTTAGGTTATTTATTGATCATTTGTTGAGGCTCCGGGAATTGAGGTTACTTATTGAGGCCTGGCCTGAAATCTGTATCAGGATAAAGTATATTAGTTTTATTTTGTTTTGTTTAAGTATCAACTCTGGCTCTAGTTTGTTCCTTCTGTATTTTTACTTCTGCAAAGAAAACAATCACAGTGTAGTTCATAAATACATTTCTCAAAAGAGGCTGAAATTCCATTTTCCATGCACCCCCAAAATGGATGTTAATTTAAGCAGGGTCACAAGGAGTTCTTAGAATTTTTCTTGAACTCCTTCCTGCCCAATAGTCAACTAAGGTAATCATTTAGAAACCATGGATTTTCATCCCAGGCTTATACAGGGATGGAAGAATCTTAAAAGCTTTAAGAAAAGTAATCTAAAAGTTCAGGAAAAACCCTAAACTTGTTGCGTCCTCTTCTTTCAACATTTTAATAGTGTGTTTCCTCTTTGCCTGATCAGTTACTTCTTGATATAATCCAGTTTCCTCTCCTTTTCTGTAGTTCTCTAATGCTCTTAACACCTTCTCCTTACCAATCCTCTCCTTGCCTCTGAAAAAGCTGTCATCAGGCCCAAGACATTTGGCAGGTTCTCCTTTTGGTCCTGGCCTCAAGTGAATCAAAAGTTTCTGCATTCACACGTTATACATTTCAGAGAATTTCCCATGTTCTTAAACATTTAATACTGCAATTCACCCGTGGAGAGGGTCTGAGAGAGAAGCTGCCAGGATTATTAAATATTGCACAGTAGTATAAAAAAAATTAAGGCAAAAGTTAAAAGTTATCATGTTTGATGATAAAAGAGAAAGCACTAATAAAAGAATGTGTGGTGATATTTATGTATTTTATTCAGAAGGATGGTTTTAGTCTGATAAACTGATAAATGTTTTCCCTTTTGATTTGCCTTAAGGTCCATAAAACTTTAGAAGAACAAATACTACTTGGTATATCTTTGCTTTGATGTCTTAGATAATCATTTAAGAAATACAACCGTGTATACAGTTTGATTTGCATCCAGTCTTGAATATTTAAATTGCTAATACATAAACATTTTAATAATGTGCTAGTGTATCAAAGAAATTACAGCAAAAAAGAAATAATAAAGATATTTCAACAGCTGATAATACTGAATTCAGTGCCAAAAATAGGAGCATCAAATTTAAGGGAATGTAAGGGAAGAATATCTACATTTATAAAAATAATTTGCATAAGGAAAAAATCTCAAGCTATATAAAATTAGACGCATATTTTTACTCAGTGGACCTAGATTTCATTGGGGCTGTTTACTTAAATAATTTTTAAGCAATACTTTAACAGTCCATTTAAAATCATTGTACTAATAGTACATAGTGTCATATACTAATCATTTCTGATCTTCCAAGATGAGCCTAACTACGTAAATGAAATCCATTTATAAATAATTGATATTACTCTGTGTAAATTATGAAATAAGGAAATTTTTCACTAGATCCTTCTTTGTAGTATTTGTCTATGCTTTATAAAATATAATAAGCTTTGGATTGTGTGATATTTTTAAGAAAATTATAATAGGTATCATTACAAGGTAAGGCATTAATGTTTATCTTGGCTGATATATACAAGCCGACTTCACATTCTACCCACATAGTCACTTTAGGTATACACTGATAGAGAAAGAAAAAGATTCTTTGTCTAGTCGAATATTGGATGAAAATAAAGAAGTTGTGATAATTTATTGTTGTCTATTAGAATGGGAGGGTAGGAGAGCTTTAAGCTTTATACAGCTTAATGTGACTTTGCTAAATGAAAACTTTTAGACTTGGAATTATACTTTTCTTCCTGCATTAACTTTTCACTCCATTTAGAGACTCTTCAATACACTAGAGATGTGAAGCATTATACTGAAAATACAGCAATAACTGTAGATGTTTTCTGTGTCTCTAGTACTCTTTTCAGAATATTGTTCTGAATACGATCATCATTGTTATTTGTTACATAACTCTCACAGAATATTATTTAAAGAAGAGGAATCAGTGATAGTATTGACCACAAACTGCAAAAGTAATTTTGATTATGTCTTCACATGATTATACTGAATCAAACCTTATCTTCTAGCATTTGCTGTGAAAAGAATATATGTTGGCTACTAACATACACAGGTAGCCATAAAGTTCACACACACACGTGTGTGTGTGTGTGTATATATATATAGAAATATATATATATATAATACACATGTGTGTGTGTATAGAGAGAAAAAATATATAAAATAAATATTTAATTTCATTGAAATTTTTGCTATAAAATGGAAAAAATACTTTCTATTTCTTCAAATTAATTAGTGTCCTACCAACATTTTCCAGTCTACTATGACACTGACATTCCTAAAAATCCCAAAGTAAATATTTCAGAGGTTATGGGACCTCTTCCCTTTATTTTTTCACACATTCATCCCCCAAGCTTGTTTATGTTTTTGAAATAAAATAACTATATTACCTTTTAAAGAAGGAAGGAAGAAATTAAAAGTAAGTATTTTTAAGTAAGTGTTTAAAATGAGAATTTTTTTTAAAAGAATTGAGTATAGAATTTCACTGCTCTATGTGAGGCCAGCACATATCAATAGTTCCAAAGTGTTAATTATAAAGCCAGTCAAGGGAAAGACTATAAAGGCATTATATTTTAAAACAACAAGAAAAAAATAGATGTTTTAAGTAATTGAAACCTTTCATGCATGTATGCAGAGGTATTATACATTCAAATTTATGACTTGGAAAGAGTCATCCTGATAAAACTTACCTGCCTGTTCTTTAAATATGGTTGAAATGAAGAATAGCAATTCCCTACTAATATAAAATTCACACTTTTATTTTTAAGCACATAAATAAAATCAACATAGCTGGCAAGATAAAAATAATAATTTCAAATATTTAAATAGGAACTGTGACACTATCTGCTTTTCAGTAAACAGGGACTAATTGTACTAGCTAAATCTATACCTCCAAGATTGGTGGCTCAGATCTTGCAAAGATACTGAGGTTGGTTCTCATTCCAGTGGCCTTCACTGTACATTAATCAGAAGTGTTTCCTATGCAAATCTTGTCACACAAAGCAATTATGGTTGTTCCTAAACTGACTTCATGTTTATTTATTACTTTAGCATTTTTCTCCCAAACCTAGTCTGATCTTTTCAAACACACACAATTTTTATGCTACTTTTTAAAGGCACACAATACAGCTATTTTTACTTTATTTGTGCCTGTGATAAATGGAGAAGCTGTGTAACTCTTTCAATCTGCAATGCAGCGCTCAGTGAGTCTGAATTCACCCCAGGGTCTTTGTGAGGATGAAGAGGCCCTTCTAATAGCTTCAGGCCATGACAGCTCATTTGGTCTTACTCTGTCTGCAACATTAGCTGATAACTAATGGATACCAGTCAGCTACAGTACACTAAGCAGGAAAAAAATTATTTTTATTGTAGGTTAATTAAAAGTAAAATATACCTCAAAATTCATTGCTAACCTTGTACACATTTTCTCCATTTTACCTGCCCTCAGCAAGTACAACTCATCTAGAGGAATTGCATTTATCAGGAGAAATAGTTTGGTAGCATAAATCCACAATCAACGATAGCAATGATGCACTTTAATTGGCTAATATTATATTGCCACAGGAATTCACGTTTTTTGATTTCTGGTTGAACAACAGTGGCATCCAGTGGCCAGATAATTGTTTTCGTGACTAAAGTGTCACCAGACCTTTGGACTAACAATACTAAATGCTTCACGTGTATTTAGCCTCAAAAAAAGCAATTTATTTAGAAAAGTAAATAAAATGCTCCTGTTTCCAAAGCAACCCTGAACCAAATCTAGTTCAGAGATTTGGCTCTGAAGACTACTAAATACTGGCCCTCTCTCCAACACCACTTAATAACTTCAATTTAGCATTCCTATCAACTGTCTACTGAGTATATTCATGTTGACTCCATTAACTATCTTTGAAATACCTGAAAATTTTCCTATGCTGAACTTGACACCACTTCTATGACAAATATCCCACAAAATAAAAAGATGTAAAACAATAGCTGATAATATATGTTGAAGCTCATTTGATATGAAAGTGTTCTTGTGGCCTCCTCTATTAAATATGGCTCTTAATAGTTACAAGTAATCAGTGGGTGACATTTGGAAGGAGGTTGGTGTGGTGATATAAACAATCCTGGATTCAAATGGTTTTTCCCCAGCACTTTTCCATCATGGTAAGCCCAATAAATCCTCTGAAGCTGTTAATATCCACCCCCAGGGGTTTATGAGGCTGAGATATGATAAATAAAAAGCTTTCCATTACAGTCCTTCACCCTGAGTAGGCATTCAATAGTGAAGTGACAAGGAACACGGTTGTATAGCCAGGCTTCCTGAGTTCAGGTCCTAGCTCTGGCTGTAAGTGTCACACACTTATAAGCTGTGTGACATAGGCTAATTTATTTTCACAACCTACACTCTAGTTTTCTCATATATAAATAGAGGATAATAATAGTACCTGCCTCCTATGATGATAATTTTTAAATAAAATAGTATATTCAAAAATTTGGAACGGTGCTTGTCATATAGAAAACAATAACTATTAACCTCTGTTCAAAGTTATAATCTTCATATACAAAGAATAGATTATTAACGGCAACAGTTAAAAATGCTCTGTAATGTTTTCCCTGGCTCTGATTATACTTTTTGCTGAACTATTCCTTGGCTATGTCATCTATATGATTAATGACATATATTTTTCAAGAGGGAAAACCATGATGAGAAATATAGTGTGTAGAGATGGAACCTGATCAAAGAAAATCAGTACCATCTAAGCAGAGTTTTGAGAAGTGGACAGGACTCTGACTCAGAAATGAGAGGTGGAAAAGCATAAAATTCATTCTGGGAGAGGGAAAGAGATAGGCGAATTCTGAAATTTAATAGATAGGAAAGCTTATACTTATTTTCTCAAAATGCATTTTATACTCAATATTGTTCAGTAAGACAAACTTGAGTACTCCCTGCATTTTCCACCTTTGTTTTAGCCTGTTTTATCAGATATAGAATCACACCAATTTAAAATTGATAGAAATGGGATTTGGAAGCATTCCATAAAGTGTGGTTAATGAGTAGGTCATTATTTTTCAGTTTTTTTTTTTTTTCAGAAACAAAAAGTAGACAGTCAAAACCCAAGCAAGCTTAAGCAAGAAGTATGTTTGGCTACAATAAAAGTTGCTGACTGAGAGTCTGGAGGAGCTGGGTGAGTATTCATCCCTAGAATAAAGTATAAGAACTGATGAAGTAGAAAATGGTCCAGGAGCAGGTGGACACAGCTCAGTGGACCAATGCGCAGAGTCCAAAAAGCTGAGCCAATTCCAATGAGGAGCCATTGGCACAGTGGGACTCAGTCTAGAAAACAGAGAACAGTAATCCTCCAAGCTCTCCTGCTCATAAATCAAACAAGGGGCCACCTTTGCCATGTTCAGTAGAGTATCTAGTAGGAACAGACAATATATCTTCGTAGAAACTAGAGCAAGGGAAGAAAGCTTCTCAGCAGGGCCAGGAAGCCCCTTTCCCTTCAAAATAAATATCCCACTCTGGAATGAGCCACTGCTGGAAATCCACCATTAAGACATTCTTTGTGTTACTTATTCTACATTTTTGTCTCTATTAAAATGTAAATATCATGGAGAAATGAATACATTAAACCAATAATTCCTTCATATGAATTTATTTCTTCATATGCTTTCCAATATATCAATAAAAAGGAGGGACCAGAGACATACAAAAACAGCTGGGAGTTGCTCAAAATAAGAAAATCATGAAATTAGGGATCACTTCAATAAAACACAATTTCAAACAGATTTTCAAAACTATTAAACTAAACACATAATCAGGCAACTGAGAGTGCCTTAAACTCTTGGCCAACATTTTATTTCCTGAAAGCTAGACTCGGGGCTTTTTGTTGTTATTGTTCTGTTTTTTTTCTTTTTCTTTTGTCTGTTGGTTTTTTAACAAATGCTCTAGTGGAGGTGCATTAGGTACTGATTCTACGCTACTCATGCTGTGAGACAATAAGACAATAAACAGTTCCCAGCTGTAGAGTTTGCAACTGAAGAAATCTGTGTCATCTGTCCATGTCACCTGTAAAGAAAACAGTCACCAACAGTGGCTACTTTTAACCTAAAACAGAATAGCAGTATAGAAACCTTCTAAAATGTTTGCTGTTACTTTATTTATTTATTTATTTATTTATTTATTTATTTATTTATTTATTTATTTTTGAGACAGAGCCTCAAGCTGTCACCCTGGAGAGAGTGCCGTGGCATCACAGCTCACAGCAACCTCCAATTCCTGGGCTCAAGAGAGTCTCCTGCCTCTGCCTCCCAAGTAGCTGGGACTACAGGTGCCCACCACAATGCCCGGCCATTTTTTGGTTGCCGTCATTG
>CAUYRH010129310.1:0-11465 GCA_963574655.1 Perodicticus potto
CTGTCTCTAAAAAAAACAAACAAACAAAAAAGTGAGGTAGAGAAGGGTGGAGTGGGTACCATTTCAGACAAGGTGGTTAGGGAGGGCCTTTCTGAGGAGATGACATGAGTGAAATGAGGGAGGGGATCAAGTACAGCAAAATGCTAAAGCAGGAGAGGCTAGAGGAACAGCAAGGAGGCCATTGTGACTAAAGCTAAGGTAGGGAACTGAGGGGGAGATAGCCCACAAAAAGCGTTCACGGCCAGATCCCACTAGACCTTACTGGCCAGGGTAAAGTGTGAGGACTTTATTCCTGGTGTGATGGAAGCCTTGGGAAGGTTGAGAGCTTGGCGTGTGGCCCAAATGGAGAGCTTTCCCCAGTGTCCTTTTCCCCAACTGGATGGGAAGCTTCTTCTGGTAAAGCCTTTGGCTCTTGGGTTACTGCCACCTCCCTAATGGCTTAATAAGCATTGAGGATTCTTTTTCAAGTGAGCAGCTCAGTGCATGTGGCACTCTGTTAGGTACCAGGATACAGAAATAAATGCCAGGCTCAGCACCCGTAGCACAGTGGTTACAGCACCAGCCACATACACCAAGGGTAGTGGGTTTGAACCCGGCCTGGCACTGCTAAACAACTGCAACAGAAAAATAGCTGGGCATTGTGGTGGGCGCCTGTAGTCCCAACTACTTGGGAGGCTGAGGCAAGAGACTATCTTAAGCCCAACAGTCGGAAGTAGCTGTGAGCTGTGACGCCATGGCACTGTACTTAGGGTGACATGGTGAGACTCTGTCTCAAAAAAAAAATTTGTTTTTTAAAAAGAAATAAATACCACTTGCTTGATAAGTGAAGGAGAGAGTTGCTGGAGGACCTTGAGCATAGGCAAGTAACCTGATCTGTATTTTTAGAATTTTTCTCTTGTGGAGCAGGGATGGAGAGTGGTTGTCAAGACTAGAAGAAGGGCCGGGCAGGTGTCACAAGTGAGCAAATTGTGGGTAGGACTGTGATCAACTGGAGATGGCAGGCCTCATCTGCATAAGCAGCCATTTGACCATTTGGGATCCGGTCGAAATGTAGGCTCAGTTTGTGGGACGCCTTGGTAGAGAGGCAAGAACCTGGGCTCTGGAACCAGCCAGTGATCCATTTATCACACACACATACAGAACTTACTTCTAAGGGCCCAACACCAGGTTTGGATTCTGGTTCAGCCACTAACAAAGCTGGGTGACCTTGATCAGTTCCTCTGCCCTTAGAGGCCTGCAGATGGGGAGAGACAGCCTACACTGCAGCACTGTTAGGATTAAAGGACAAATTGAGTGCAGAACTTACCCAAAAAAAGATACTCAGAGCATTCCTCTCCCTGCCCCACAGGCTGGCTGCACCCTGGGGTGGGTAATTCAGTTCACACACAGCTCCTCTTTCTTCACATAATGTGTTTCCCTCCTGACCTAGCTTCATTGCAGGGCTGTTGCTCATCTCCTCCTTGGCCCAGAGTCACACCTGCTGGAGTGAAGGACAGGGACAAGCTTTCCAGACCCCATCATGGGGGCCTACCAGTCCTGCATCTTTGTCACCCTCTCTGCTCTGCCATGCCCTTCCTATCCACTAACATGCCCTAGCTAGGAGACCCTTCCAGAGGAAGAGGGATCCTCTAATTGAAAGTCCCAAGACCCACTCGACTTGTGAATCTCCCTAACCTCTCCAGGGATTTATCCCCATCCATTGTTCTCCTTCCCTCTGTCCCAGCAGTGAAGAACACTACCCTTGCTGCTGGTGGCTTCCAGGCCACATGTAGTTTGGCTCCTGCTCACACTTGCTCTCTCATACCCTCCACTCCCCCGTGCATTCAGCTCTGGCCATCTGCCCATTCTCTGACCCTGCCCTTCTCTTTCTCACTTGAGTTCTGGAGTGACTACCACTTCTAGCTGTCTGACCATCTCCTAGGCTATTGCACACAGATGGCCTCCTTTTCTCCCACCCACCCACATTACTGTCTGAGGACTCATACATGTGCCTTCCCTTCTCTCTCCCTGCAGGACACTTTTGTGGAACTCTACGGAAACAATGCAGCAGCCGAGAGCCGGAAGGGCCAGGAACGTTTCAACCGCTGGTTCCTGACAGGCATGACTGTAGCTGGTGTGGTTCTGCTGGGCTCACTCTTCAGTCGGAAATGACCAGACACTCACCATCCATTCACCCTCCTGTCCCCTTCCCTGCCCCAACACATCCCTCCATCCAGCCACCATTGCCACCAGGAGAACCACTACATGCAGCCGATGCCCACCCACCCATCCATTACTGGGTTGGGCCTAGACCTGGTCCCCTGCGATTTGTTTTCTGGAATTTACCACGTTTCTGTGAGCCACCTTCCCCTGCACCTTAGTTCTCCCAGCCTTGAAATCCACAAAGTTTCTCCAAAATCTGCTGCATGGAGGCTGGCAGGTATGGGAGGGCTTATGGTTGGGGGCAGGAGGGCCCTGCTTGATTGGTCAAACCCTTACCCCTTAGACTCCCCAAAAATGCTTTTCTGCCAGGGAGCTGGAAAGTTTTAGGAACCTCTTTCCCAGAGAGAGAGACTAGATTGCCTTTGTTTTGATGTTTGTGGCCTCAGAATTGATCATTTCCCACCCCCCACCCCACCCTGAACCTAGACTCCCCTTCCCCACCCCCAAGAGCCATTTAGGGGCCAGTTTTGACTAATTAGGGATTCAGGCTGCTTGAAATAAAGAAACAAGGATCAGGACTCCCTTGCCACCTCTGGCCTGGCCAAAGTCCCCACTGCCAGTCCAAATGTCCTCCAGAGGCCTCTGGCCAGAGACCAGCCCCACCCAGGAGGGAGGGGCTATAGCTGCAGGAAGCACCCCATGCCAAAGCTAGGGTGACCCTTGCATTTGAGCACCATCATAGTCCCTTCCCTTTCCCTGGCTCCCATGACCATGACTGAGGGACCAACTAAGCCCAAGACAGATGGTACCCCAGAGCTGTTTATGGCCTCAGCTGCCTCACTTCTGCAAGATCAGCAGGTGGCATCTTGGCCTTGGGCTGCTGCCCAGGAGATCCAGGGGTTCAGGAGCCTCAGCCCAGAGGTGAAGGGGCGCTATAGGGAGCAGCTGTGGGAGCCCTAGGGTCTTCCCTACCTCAGGCAGGAAGGAAAGCCTGGTGCACAGGGTGGGAGTGGAGCAGATTAGAGGGGCTGGTCCTACCTGGCCAGGCAGGTTTGTGTCCCACCCACATCTAGCCTGGGCAGCCGGGCTGCCAAGGACAGAGTGGCTTGGCCAGGAGCTTTTCAGGCCTCCCTCTCTCCTCCCTGGGAGGCCCAGCTCAGCCCCAGCCACCCTGGGCTCTCTGCTGTACATATTCAAGACTAGTTTTTATTCCTTGTGAAGATGATATACTATTTTTGTTAAGCGTGTCTGTATTTATGTGTGAGGAGCTGCTGGCTTGCTGTGCGTGTGCACGTGGAGAGCTGGTGCCCGGAAATTGGACGGCCTGATGCTCCCTCCCCTGCCCTGGTCCAGGGAAGCCGGCCAGGAGTCCTGGCTCCTGAGGGGCATGTGTCCCTCCCCCACCCCCCACCCCACACTTGTTCCAGCTCTTTGAAATAGTCTGTGTGAAGGTGAAAGTGCAGTTCAGTAATAAACTGTGTTGATTCAGTGAACAAAGGGCCTGGGCTCTTGCATGCTTTGGGGTGGGCCTGGGCTCTTGCATGCTTTGGGATGGAGGAGGGTGGGGGGTGCTGGAGAGCTAGGTACCAGCCTTGGCTCTGCTTCCCTCAGGGAAGGGCCTTGGACAAGTCCCTCCCTCTGGGCCCACTTGTACAGTGCCAGGGTCTTTACTGAGTACCTTCTGTGTGCTGGGCACTGGACACCCTCAGGAACTGACTTTCCAGTGAAGAAACAGCCACTCTGCATGGGCACACTCTTGACACTGACGATTCTGCAAGTAAACAAAGCCCTTGTCTTTACAGAGTGTCCATCTAGTGGAGGAGACAGATATAAGCACCACTTTGTCACGCATGTAGGAAAGACAAGGTATGATAACCTTTCCTTATCCATCACAAGGGTCATGGCCAACACTTATAACAAAAAACAAGAGAAAAAATTTGTTTAATCAAAATTTTACATGACACAAGAACCTTCAGAAATGACCCCCAAACCCAGGAGAAACTGTCCATTTTTATGCTTAGATTAAAAGAACAATGAAGAGCTGGACAAAAAGGTTAAGATCTAATGTAATAGGCTGAGTGGGGAAACCCAACAAAGTCCTCCTGTTCAAATTCTTACTGGCCTCTGGAGTATTCCTCCATCCCAGGTGTAGGACAGGGCCCCTCTGGGATGAGGGTCTTAGGACAGACAAGACATAGGTAGGTCAGCTTCTACGCTGGGGAAGATTACAGCAATATTTCTAAGTTTTATGGCTTGCTTTGGAGCGGAGGGGTTCTGTTTTCTATGACCCACCTTGGGGAAGAGGAATTGTCTCAGAAGAAAGAGACAAGAGGGCAAGAGAACTTGCTTCTGAGGGCTTTCAGTCTCCTCTAGTGCAAAGGACTTGGCATGCCAAAGTATCATACTTTGGGGTACCCCCAAAACTCTTGTTGGAGTCCCAACAAGAGCAGAGGTTGAAAAAGGACAACTGTGAGCTGGGCGTTGTGGCTCATGCCTATAATCTTAGCACTCTGGGAGGCTGAGGCTGGTGGATTGCCCTGAGCTCACAGGTTCAAGACCAGCCAGAGCCAGAGTAGGACCTGAGGCAAGAGAATCACTTGAGCCCAAGAGTTTGAGGTTGCTGTGAGCTGTGACGCCATGGCACTCTACTGAGGGTGACAAACCGAGACTCTGTCTCCAAAAAAGAAAAAAAGGACAACCTTGAGGAAGCCATTTATTCTTCTGGCAAAACATAAAGGACTTAGTAGGGAAGGAGATAAGAAGGCGTCCAACTTGGGAGAACATTATTAAGGTGAATCCCCAGAATTTCAAATGGAATGGAGACAGCCTTAGAGAAGACTCAAGAGTGACAGTTTTTTTGGAACAGTGATGAGAAAATGAAGCACACGTCTGAGGCCATTGCAAACCCAGAGGCTCATAGTTGAGTGCTCCAACTGAAGGAAAGTTCATATGTCTGGAGCAGAGAATGAGGGGTTCCTGGGTTAAGATGATGATGGGTGAGGGGATTGAAGTGAGAGCCAGAGAAAGGTGAAAAATTAATTAAGGAGTGATATCCCCTTTAGATCCCCAAAGCTCCCTTTGGCTGCTGTAGAGCTAAGAGGGCAAGCAGAATGAAAACCTGCAGACCAGTGGGGAAGCCTATTTTGGTTAATACTCTGGTTTTGAGGGTGGGCAGCCAGGTGTGTGTCCTGCCTCTCCATTCCTGGTCCTGTGACTTTGAGCAAGTTACCTAACCTCCATGGCCCAGCCTTTCCCTCTACAAAATGGGTCTAATGGTAGTCTTAATCTCACAGGGTTGTGATCAATTGAATGACCCAATCAGGTGGGGGAGGACTGCATGTTGGAGGTGGGAGCAGGGATACCCCTCCCCCCAATTGGGCAGGCTTCCCAGGCAGGAGAAGGGAGTTCCACGCGGCTGTGGCCAGCCCAGGCGTCTCGGAACGCAGTCAAGGATTCCAGAAGCCAGTGTTCCAGCTATGATGGGTCTGCAGGCGGGACCTGCCTTCGGCACTCCGCCCTGCCCACTTTCTGGAGTGGGCTTGACTGACCCCTGGTGGCCAGGGGATGCGACCTGAAAGCCAACCCAAGGTGCTCTCTCTCACTGCCCATCACTTCTGTCTCCTACCCTGCCACCTTTCTCCAGTGTCCCACATCCTCTAACCTGCTCACGGTAAAATATCTACACTTGCAGTTCTTGGGTACCTGAGTCAGAGCTGAGGAGGCTGAGGCAGGAGGATGGCTTCGGCCTAGGAGTTTGAGGTTGCTGTAAGCTGTGATGACACTATGTCACTCTAGCCCAGGGGACAGAGCAAACAAAACTCTGACTCCAAAGAAACAAACAAAAAAACCCAACCCAAACCCCTCCCCATGTGTCCCTTGCTCTTGCCCCTACCCTAGCCACTCCAGTTCCTTCCGCAGCTTACCCTATGCTACCAGAAACATCTTTTCATATACTAGCTCAGATATAAATATATGTTTAACCTCCTTCCCATTTTTTTTTTTTTTTTTTGGAGACAGAGTCTAACTATGTCACCCTTGGCATGGTGTCATAGCTCACAGCAACCTCAAACTCTTTGAGCTAAAGCATCTCGCCTCAACCTCCAGAGTAGCTGGGACTACTGGCACCCACCACAACACCTGCTATTTTTTTTTTTTTTTAAGAGACAGAGTCTCACTTTGTCACCTTGGTAGAGTGCTGTGGTGTAACAGCTCACAGCAACCTCCAGCTCTTGGGCTTAGGTGATTCTCTTGCCTCAGCCTCCCGAGTAGCTGAGACTACAGGCGCCTGCCACAACGTCTGGCTATATTTTTGTTGTAGTTTGGCCGGGGCTTGGTTTGAACCCACCACCCTCAGTATATGGGGCTGGCGCCCTACTCACTGAGCCACAGGTGCCGCAACACCTGGCTATTTTTTAGAGACAGGGTCTCACTCTTGCTCAGGCTGGTCTCAGACTACTGAGTTCAAGCAATCCACCTGCCTCTGCCTCCCAGTGCTAGGATTAGATTACAGGTGTGAGCCACCACGCCTGGCCTAACTTTTTCATAATATATAGAAAATAATAGAAATGAACATGTATGATGTATGGCCTATATAAATGTATGTTTTCCTTCGTTCTTTCTCTCTTTCTCTCTCTCTCTTTCTTTTGAAACAGAGTCTCAAGCTGTTGCCCCTGGGTAGAGTGCTGTGGCGTCACAGCTCACAGCAACCTCAAACTCTTGGCCTTAAGCAATTCTCTTGCTTTAGCCTCCCAAGTAGCTGGGACTACAGGCGCCTGCCACAACGCCCGGCTATTTTTGTTGTTGTTGCAGTTGTCATTATTGTTTTAGCCAGCCCTGGTGTATGTGGTAGGCACCCTACCCACTGAGCTATGGGTGCTGCCCATTTTTCTTTCATTTTTAATAAATGTCCATGCACTGCTGGACACAGTACGCCTATCATCCCAGCACTGGGAGGCTGAAGCAGGTGGATTGCTTCAGCTCACAGGTTTGAGACCAGCCTGGGCAAGAGCAAGACCCCCATCTCTAAAAAATAGCCAGTCGTTGTGGCAGGCGCCTGTAGTCCCAGCTACTCAGGAGGCTAAGGCAAGAGAATCAATTGAGCCCAAGAGTTGGAGGTTGCTTGTGAGGTAAGCCGCCATGGCACTTTACTGAGGGCAACAAAGTGAGACTCTGTTTAAAAAAAAAAAAAAAAATCATGCAGTAATGTTAGAATTCTGGGTGTGTGGATTATTTATTCTCTCTTATTTAATCCATCTCATTTCAGTAGGCTTGTACATAGTTCGAATGATTTAATTCTATATAGCTTTATGGAGTCTCATGAAATCAAATGGCCCTATCCCAAAGTTTTTTTTTTTTTTTAATTTAACCAGAGTCAATGGAGGTTTTTTTTCTTTTGTATTTACCTATCCCAAAGTCTTGTTTGTTTGTTTGCAGTTTTTGGCCAGGGCTGGGTTTGAACCCGCCACCTCCAGCATATGGGGCCAGCACCCTACTCCTTTGAGCCACAGGCGCCGCCCCCCATCCCAAAGTTTTAACAAATCAATGTTAAAAGTTGAGGAAGTCATTCTTTTTTTTTTTTTTTTTTTTTTTTGAGACCCAGAGCCTCAAGCTGTCACCCTGGATAGAGTGCTGTGGCATCACAGCTCACAGCAACCTCCAATTCCTGGGCTCAAGCGAGTCTCTGGCCTCAGCCTCCCAAGTAGCTGGGACTACAGGTGCCCGCCACAACGCCTGGCCATTTTTTTGGTTGCAGCTGTCACTGTTGTTTGGCGGGCCGGGCTGGATTCGAACTTGCGAGCTCAGGTGTACGTGGCTGGCGCCTTAGCCCACTGAGCCACAGGCGCCGAGCCGAGGAAGTCATTCTTAAAGTACCAAAAATGTGGACAAGAAGTAAGAAAAATTCTTTTTTTTTTTTAAGAGAGGGAGTTTCACTTTGTCACCCTTGGTAGAGTGCCATAGTGTCACAGCTCACAGCAACCTCCAGCTCTTGGGCTTAGGTGATTCTCTTGCCTCAGCCTCCGAGTAGCTGGGACTACAGGTGCCCGCCACAACGCCCAGCTATTTTTGTGTAGCAGTTTGGCTGGGGCCAGGTTCGAACCTGCCACCCTTGGTATATGGGGCTGGTGCCATACTCACTGAGCCACAGGTGCTGCCCAGAAAAAGTTCTTATAAAAGTAAAATAGAGGCTCAGCACCTGTGGCTCAATAGGCTAGGGCGCCAGCCACATACACCTGAGCTGGCGGGTTCGAATCCAGCCCGGGCCCGCCAAACAAAATTGACGGCTACAACCAAAAAATGGCCGGGCGTTGTGGGCGCCTGTAGTCCCAGCTACTTGGGAGGCAGAGGCAGGAGACTCACTTGAGCCCAGGAATTGGAGGTCGCTGTGAGCTATGATGCCAAGGCACTCTCTCCAGGGTGAAAGGTTGAGGCTCTGTCTCAAAAAATAAATAAATAAATAAAAATAAAAGTAAGCATAGGATGGAATAGCCAATAAGGTGGTTTTTAAATTTGTTGATGAGTAGTAGGAAATGACCAGTCCTGGCATCAGGAAGTCCCCATGTTAGGCTCAAACTGCACTAATATATGGAACCAGAAGAAACCCTGTATAGCCAAGGCAATTCTTATTTTGTTTTGTTTTTTTGCAGTTTTTGGCCAGGGCCGGGTTCAAACCCACCACCTCCAGTATATGGAGCTGGCGCCCTACTCCTTGAGCCATAGGCGCCACCCATCAAACTGCACTAATATAAAAAACAACCCTGCTCCCCCCCAAAAAAAAGTTACAATTGCACTGTAAAAATAATTATAATAAAATAATGATAGGATCCTAAATTGCAAGTCATTTATATGGTGAACATCCCTCTATAGCTGGTTGGCTATCCCCAAAACACTTTGTGTCAAACTCCTTGGGTACTTGGAAAATGAACTGTAGAGGGCAGCTAGCCCTTCATGGATGGCCATCTTCCACAGCTGACCACTGCAGTAGATGGCCAGAGGGAAGAGCTCAACCTTAGCCATGCTCAGCTTACCCTGGAGCAGCGAAGGGCCATAGGAGAGAATGGTGTGGTGGTTTAGAGCAGGACTCTGAAACAGACTGCCTGGGGTCAGTGGCTGCCCTTGGACAACTGACTTGATTTCCCCATGCTTGAGTTTCTTACCTGAAAAATGGGGGTGAGGGGCGGCGCCTGTGGCTCAGTCAGTAAGGCGCCGGCCCCATATACCAAGGGTGGTGGGTTCAAACCCAGCCCCGGCCGGCCGAACTACAACAAAAAAATATCCGGGTGTTGTGGCGGGCACCTGTGGTCCCAGCTACTCCAGAGGCTGAGGCAAGAGAATCACCTAAGCCCAGGAGTTGGAGGTTGCTGTGAGCTGTGTGACGCCATGGCACTCTACCAAGGGCGACAAAGTGAGACTGTCTCTACAAAGAAAAAAATGTCTGTCGCTCAGTCAGTAAGGCTCCAGCCCCACATACCAAGGGTGGCAGGTTCAAACCCAGCCCCGCCTGAACTGCAACAAAAAAATAGCTGGGCGTTGCGGCGGGCTCCTGTGGTCCCAGCTACTTGGGAGGCTGAGGCAAGAGAATAGCCTAAGCCCAGGAGTTGGAGGTTGCTGTGAGCTGTGTGACACCACGGCACTCTACTGAGGGCAATAAAGTGAGACGCTGTCTCTACAAAAAAAAAAAATGGGGGTGAGAATCATATCTTCTTCATGGGGTAGTTTTACAGAGTAGTACTTATAACATGCTTAAGAATAGTGTCTGGCACTGTAGGGACTATTTTTTATAGTAAGTACTATAAATTTTATCAAGCTGTGCTGTCAAACCACCACCAAGCACTATCCATCTCAATATGCATTTCCTCCAAAAGCAAATCCTAAAATAAAGATTCAGGTGCAGGTGGTTTAAGGGGTGAAGTAAGGCAGAGAAAGGACAGGGAGCCAATACATATTGTGATGATGTGGAAGTTGCCACCAACTCCCCATCCAGGCTACAGGATTCTTTCTTCCCCTGAGAATCCTTTGCAAGATCTGTGAAACACTCCTCAGAATGATATCATTGAGGGGCAAGAACATCAAGGTACTTATCCGCCAACTCTCACTCCTCATTGGCTGAGGGATGCTGTAAGGTTTTCTCCTTGGTATTTGGCACTTCCTACCTGCTCCACACTTGAGTAAAGCATAAATCTGGTCCAAGAAGACATAGGTACCTGTTCCCTTACGTGAGAATTTTCTACCAAAGCTGCATATGACCTGTAAGGGCAGGCCAAGAGCACATGGTTAGGCCACTGACAAGTCTGCCACAACTCATGACAACTTTGTAGCATACCAAGTGGGAAACTCCCCTTGAGGAAGGAACAATTTAGTAGTTCTCAGCTTTGGCTGATCCAAACAATACTGCAACAAACAACCTCTCGTATTCATCATTTTGTGCGTGTGTCTGTATATACACAGGATAAATTCCTAGAGGTAGATTTGCTGGGCCAAAGGGTATATATGCATTTGTCATTTTCACGGCTGCAGTCAAATCCGGCATCCTGTGAAACCGCCTGTCTTGTGTGCTATAACATTGGTGATAATGCTCTTTGATCTTTGTCAGTCTGATAGATGAAAAAATAGTACTCATATGCTAAATTTTTATTTTTAAAATTCTAATTGAGGTTGGCATCTTTTCATGTGTTTGAAAGCCATCTGTACTCCTAATAAGTTAATGAATCTACACAATGACCAATGAACGCTGCTAATAATGCACAAAGACAACCAGGCATCATGTGTCTCCTGTCAAAAGAACACAGCACACCCATTAAGTGTTCTTGCCAAGAAAACCAAACATGAACCTGACCACGCTTCTAAATGTAACCACCAATTATAGACACTACAGGGGACAGAGGAGAACAATAAATGGTATATGGGCACGCAATCACCCAAATACAGACTGAGGAAACTCCTTTAGGCAACCCCATTTCTTCAACAAATGAAATGGAAGGGGAAAGAGGAAGGAGAGAGGGAGGGAAGAGGCACTGGCAATGGAGACAGAGAGCGAGAGAAAGAGAAGCAAAGAGAGAGATGTAAATGATGAGAAATTTAAAAGTAGGATGAACCAGGCTCGGCTCCTGTGGCTGAAGCGGCTAAGGCGCCAGCTACATACATCTGAGCTAGCAGGTTCAAATCCAGCCCAGGCCCACCAAACAACAATGACGGCTGCAACCAAAAAATGGCCGGGCGTTGTGGCGGGTGCCTGTAGTCCCAGCTACTTGGGAGGCGGAGGCAGGAGACTCGCTTGAGCCCAGGAGTTGGAGGTTGCTGTGAGCTGAGATGCCACGGCACCCTAT
>CAUYRH010129312.1:0-10468 GCA_963574655.1 Perodicticus potto
ATCCCACTGGTGGCCACTACCCCACAGGAGGTTGCCACCCTACCAGAGGCCACCACCCCACTGGAGGCTGCCACCCCACCGGAGGGAGACACCCCACCAGAGACCTCCACCCCACTGATTCCCAGTCTCAGCTGTGCCCGCTCGCCTGGCCCCGTGTCCTCTCCCTCCAGCACCAGCCTTAGGGGAGGTCCGACAGAGGACACGGGAGCCGAGGGAAGTCCCAGACAAGAGCGCTCCCTTCCTACTGGGCAGGTAGTGGACGACGAACCCACTGAAGCGGGCCAGGGCCTGCGGGGGTGCGCTAGGAGGATTGTGAACTTCTTTCGCAGAATGTTCTGCCTCCCGCCGGCCCAAAAGAACTGTCGCCGTAAGAAGGTGGTGCCTGGGACCAGCCAGGAGACTTAAGGCCGAGACCAGGAGGCAAGTTGGAACGATCAGCCATGCCTCCTCATTTTATTTCTTATTGGATTTTCAATAAAGAGGTTCAAATTGTATTTTTAAAAAAAAATTGCTCACCTAGCATTCAGGGCTGCATGCCTTTGAGGTATCAGCCCCCTGAGGGTGTAATAAATTTATCAATTATTGCATCAAATTGGGGTCCATCTATCTATTTCCGTGACTCAGTTTACCTCAGAGGTATACTTTATCCCTGTCCACCTCCTGCTGTGGAAATAAGGTGATAGAAAGGGAGAAATTTCTAATGCAGGAGAGAGAGGGAGAGGGAGAAAACAAGAGGAGATACAATCCAGAGTACATGTTTATATTTTGTGTATTGTATTCACAATGGCAGTGGTTGGTTATAAAATATGTTTTATGGCTTTTAGGCAGTTGCATAAAAGAGAATTAATTACTTTGTCTACTTGAAGTAGCAGAAAGATTTTATATTTTCGTTGGATAAGAAAAGACTATGGGGCAGCACCTGTGCCTCAGTGTGTAGGGCACCGGCCCCCTATACTGAAGATTGGAGGGTTCAAACCTGGCCTGGCCAAACTGCAACGAAAAGTAGCCAGGAACTATGGTGGGTACCTGTAGTCCCTGGTACTCAGGAGGCTGAGGCAAGAGAATCACTTAAGCCCAAGAGTTGGAGGTTACTGTGAGCTGTGACACCATGGCTGACTACCGAGGGTGACAAAGTGAAACTATGTCTCAAAAAAAAAAAAAAGAAGAAGAAGAAAAAGAAGAAGAAAATAAAAGACTATGATAACTAATAAAGTGGTTATAATTTCCTATAGTTAAGAAAGACAGAAATAAAAGGAAGTTGATAAGTCTCCGTAAGCTTAATTATACACACACACACACACACACACACACACACACACACACACAGCATAACAAACAAAAAAAAAGAACCTGATGGCTGGTGGTTTCATGAAAGTTTCCCTCACTTAGTAATTTACCCCAACAGCACAACACCAGTAGAGGGCAAGGATTTTAACTCAGCAGCAGACCTGACAGTGATCCAAGTCAAGCCTATGACTAGACAGAATCATAAAGGAGTGATTTTTTACCCTGGACTAGCTTACAAACCTGGAATCTTATAAAAATGAGATTTCTCATCCAAAATCAGAACTTTTGAACCTAGAATGTTAAAGACAAATGCCCAGGAGCATGGATTTTGACCAGCCCATTTATGCCTTTCTCTCGGCCCTGTCCTGCAGACCAACGTTTTACAAATAATCTGGGATGAGTCTGGTGGCTAATGCCTATAACCTTAGTTCTTTGGGAGGCCAAAGCAGGGGGATCATTTGAAGCTGGGAGTTGGAAAGCAGCCTAAATAACCTCACAAGACCCACGCTCGCCATCAAACAAAAACAAAAAGTTAAAGAAAAGAAAAATTAGCATCCAGGTACACCAGGCTTAGCATTGCTTGAGATGGAAGTTTCGGTGAGCAGTGATCATGCCACTGCACTCCAATTTGGGTGACAGAGTGAAACCTTGTCTCAATCAATTGATCCCTTAACCAATAAGTCAAATAAACCTTGGGGTAATATAGGAAAGAAAAATAAGATAGATCAATACATTTTAGCAATAAACATTCATGTAGAAGTCATGAGGACATTGCTAACCACACAAATTGGCAATGCAATGAAAACCATGTGTTTTGGGTTCCTAGTCTGTATATAGCATAGCTATCCATAGGGGCTCATCACTGCCACCCCCCTCACCCCCCGTCAAAGAAAATTCAATCCATCAGGCATAAATGAGAAATAGATGTTTTACTCAAGAAACAGAGGAGAAATGGAAATAATGGGATTTATCCGACAAAGCTTAACTTATTAAATCAGACTTATATGGTTTGTTAAGTTCTCTTCTCAGCTACTCTGTGTTACTTCATTCTTGCACTTGGCCTCTAAACTCCCAAGCTCCTGTTTAAAGCTCCCTAGATATTTCATTTGGCCCTTTGCGTCTCTTTGGAATGAAGGGAAATTTAACTGCATCTGAGTTGCATACCCGCTGCATTCTCATTGACATCCTTTATTATTGTATCTAACTCTGTGAAGGCCCAGAAAATGGAATTTATAAATATTCCATGTGCATTCATAGAGGGCGGCAGCAGAGAATTACAAACTTTTTTTCTGTCATATTTATTCATATGCGTGAAATGAAATCATTGATATCTACAATACACTGTGCAATGGGAGAAGTTGACTACCGTTTGTAAATGAGAAATTCAGTCAGGAACAAGATGAAGGGTAAATCTGCCTCATGGGTGTTTACAGAGCCAGAGCAGGTCAGTCAGTGTTCATATCCAACATGCAGCTTTTTAACTTTAAGGCCAATTTTCAGGATAAATCTTTTTTATTCTTATGTAACAGAAGCTGAGGCAAATACTGACTACAATACCTGGAATATTAATAATTGGACCCCAAGGTCAAATAGAGAAAAGATGGGCAATATTGTTCTCTAGCACAAGATTGCCAATTAAAGAGTGAAAGGCAGGAATTTGGTGCACAATGTGAAACTTGGAGGCTGATGAGATGGAGTTGTCTCCAGAAATTAGTTTTAAGGAACATTTTTCAATTTAAATTAGTAGCTGGGCTGTGAGAAGACTATCACTGGCATTTTGAGTAATTGAAGATAGATACTCAATAGGAAAAAGACAAAGTAGCTTTAAAACTAGCTAAAAAATTAGCTAGCTTAAAATTAACTAGCCAAAAATTTAGTTAGCTTTAAAACTAACTAAAAATTTCTAGTAGCAAGAAATTAAAGCATCCTCTGTTGTCCACATAATACTGTTACTTCATGGATACCTCAAAAGTATTTCCACATTTTCTCCACCTCCTCTCCCCCTTGTCCCCCCGTGTGTCTTCTCTCTCTCTCTCCCCTCCTCCTCAATGCTGCTCTGCAGCTTCCCCCACCAATAAAGACCATTCGTACAAAAATAAAAAGTATTTCCACATAATTGATAATAGTGAAAATAAATATTATAGAAAAAAAGATTGCTACTCATTTTAAACATTCTTCAGAACTAGCATCTATCAAATCCTTGTTTACATGTGCCAGATGGGCCGTATGCCTTGTATATCAGATCTTAGGAGAATTTCTAGGAACTTTGGATAAAAAGAAAACTATTTTGTAGTTTTTTAGGCTTTGGTTCAGGAAAGTATTTGAACAAAGTTGTGTTAGCCTTGACTATTAGAGAGAAAAATGAGGACTGTGTTGATGACTGAGGTTATTTTACTCTTTCCTATGGTTGTGTTACGTGTCATGGAGCAAAGATGACTGGTGGTGTAAACGGACTCAAAGACGAAGGCCTCTGTCATCCAGAGTGGTCTCTGTGTAGGGCTTCTCCAGCCTTGGCGTTTAGAGGAAGTACTTAGTATTGAAGTTCTAATAAGAAATGGAACCAAGGAAACTGACTATAATATCTATCTTATTAATAATAATTTATTATTATCATCATTTCAGGTTAATATGAGGATACAAATGATTAGGTTACAATGCTTGCATTTGTTAGGTAAGGTTCCTGTTGAAGTTGGGTCCCGCACCCAAGAAGTGTGCCATGCACCTTTACATTGTGCCCATTAAGTAGGAACTCTTCCTCCCTCTCCCCATTTGAATTAAATTGAGTTTTTCTCTTGAGTGAGTGTGTATTAGTTCATCCACTGGTTTCCTATTAGTATGGAGAATATAATAATAATTTTCTTAAAAAGAATATCTAACAAGGTCATCCAACCTGTGGCCCCTGGGCCATGTGCAGATTACTGGAGGACTGTTTTGCTTGTCGGTAGTGTCAGATATTGTGAGAAGTACTTACAGAACTTTTCTTTAGTTGTTATCAATATTTATACATTTACTATGTGGCCCACATACACTCTTTATTCTTCCAATGTGTGACAGAAAAAAACATAGGTGGGACACCCCTAAAAAACATCCTACATTGTTTTTTACTAGGTTTTGATTTTGTTAATAAAAATACTCTTAAAGAAGAAACAAAGAAGCAAGGAAATATTAGCTTGGTAGAAATTTTATTTTATTTTTGGTTAGTTGAAGATTGATGGCTTTATTTCTGGGTTCTCTATTCTTCTCCATCAGTCTATGTCTCCACATTTATACCAGTACCATGATGTTTTGGTTAGTGTAGCCATTTAAAGTCTGGTAATGTGGAGATTCCAGATTTGTTCTTTTTGCTTAGGATTGCTTTGGCTATTTGGGGTATTTTTTACATTCAAATACAGCTTGGGGTTATTTTGTCTAGGTCTATGAAATAAGACTTTTGTATGTTGGTGGGAATTGTACTGAATCTGTAAATCACTTTGGATATTATGGCCATTGTAACTATGTTAGTTCTACCAATCCATAAGCAAGGAATGTTTTTCCATTTGTTTGTGTCTCTATTTTTTCTTGCATCAGTGTTTTATAGGTTTTCTTGTAGAGATCTTTTATCTTTCTGGTTAAAACTATTCCTAAGTAATTTAATTTCATCATAGCTATTGTAAATAGTATTGAGTTCTTGATTTGACTCTCAGCTTGGTTATAATTATGTATAGAAAAGTTACCGACTTGTGCACATTGATTTTTATAATCTTAGACTTTGCTGAATTTACCCACTAATTCTAGGAGTCTTTTGTGGCATCTTTAGGGTTTTCTAGATAAAAGATCATACTATCAGCAAATAGAGATAGTTTTACCCCATATTTCCCAAAAGGAGGCCTTTTATTTCTTTTTCTTTTTTTCTTTTTTCTTTTTTCTTTTTCTTTTTTTTTTTTGCAGTTCGGCCGAGGTCAGGTTTGAACCTGCCACCTTCAGTATATGGGGTCTGTGCCCTACTCGCTGAGCCATAGGTGCTGCCCCTTATTTCTTTTTCTTATCTGATTTCTGTGCATAGGACAGGGGTATCCAATCTTTTTTTTCTCCTCTGCTGCAATTGAGAAAATAAGAGTTGCTTTGGACAACAATTTAATACATGAACACTAATGATAGCCAATAAGCAGAAAAAAAATCCTTGCATAATTTTTGCAATATCTGATGCAGATAAACAAAACAGTTCTCAAATAGTCTGCATATGGTCACGAGGCTTAAGGTTGGACGCTCCTAGGTTAAGACTTCCAATAGTATGTGGAATAAAAGTGGTGATGATAGGCACTCTTTCTTGTTCCAATTCTTAGGGGAATGCTTTCAACTTTTCCTCATTCAGTATCACCTTGGCTATGAGTTTTTCATATATGGCATCTATAATTTGGACATACACTCCTTCTATGCCTAATTTCTTGAGGGTTCATGCAATGAAAGTGTGCTGGATTATATCAAATGCTTTTCCTGCTTCTATTGAGATGATCATATGGTCTTTGTATTTGCTTCTGTTTATGTGGTGATTCACATGTCTCCTTGGGATGTAACCTACTTGATTATGGTGAGTTATCTTTTAATGTGTTGTTGAATTCAGTTTGTTAATATTGTTTTGAAGATTTTTGCATCCATGTTCATAAAGGTCTATAGTTTTCATGTTTTAAATCCTTTTCTGGGTTCGATATCAAGATGATATCGTCTTCATAGACTGTTGTAGGGAAGATACTCTCATTCTGGATGTTATGGAATAATTTCTGTGTTGATATTATCAGTTCACCTTTGGAGGTATGGTAGAATTTGGCTGTGAATCCATCTGGTGTGGGGCTCGTTTCACTGGGAGAAATTTTATTACTGCTTCAATCTTGCTGCTCGTTGCTGCTCTGTTCAGGATTTCCTTTTCTTTCTTATTCAACCTGGGAGGATATGTGTTTTCAGGAATTTATCCATTTCTTCTAGATATTTTAATGTTTTAGAATAAGCAGGTACAAACTTTAAGAAGTTTACAGATGATATTTTGTATTTATACCACATCTATTGTAATGTCTCTTTTTTCATTTCTGATTAAGGTTATTTGAGTCATTTCTACCTCTACTTCTGGTCTACCAACTTTGTTTATCTTTTCAGAAACAACTTTCTGTTACATTGGTCTTTTGTAAATTTAGTTCCACTCTGAACTCTGCTGTTTCTTCTCTTCTGCTGGCTTTGGGTTTCAGTTCCTTCTTTTTCTACTTCCTTGAGATGTGACCTTACGTTGTCAATTTGTGATCTTTCTGTCTTATTGATGAAGATGTGTTATGACTGTGAATTTCCCCCTTATAACTGTTTTTTCTATACCCCATAGATTTTCAAAGCTTTACCTTTTTGTTATTCAGTTCCAAGAATCTTTTTATTACCACCTTAATTCCATCCTTCACCCAATGATTGCTCGAAGCAGGCTGTTTAATTTGTGTAGAATTCAGTGTTCCTCTTGTAATTGAATTTTAGTTTTACTCCACTGTGGCCTGAAAGATACATGGTATGATTTCACTTATTTTGAATTTGCTGCAACTTGTTTTATTGCCCCGGACATGATTATCTTGGGAAATATCCTATATGCTGATCCGAAGAATGTATATGCAGTAGTTTAGGGGTAGAGTGTTCTATAAATGTGTATTAGGTTGCTTTGTTCTAGATTCTTATTTAATTCCAGTGTCTATTTGTTTTCTGCTTTGAGGATCTGTATGGGTCTATAAGCAGGATATTGAAAGCCCCAACAAATAAGATGCTAATTTTTTTCATTGTCTATGTCTTATAAAATTTACATTATCAATCTGGGCGCTCCTGTGCTAGGTGTATATGTATTTAGGATTATTATATATTTTATTGTATTGTTGCCTTTACCATTATATAATTGCCCTCATTGTCTTTTTTTAATGTTGTGAATTTAAAGTAATTTTATCTAAGAATAGCTATACCTGCTTAATTCTGATTTCTATTTGCATGACTTTTTTTTTCATACCTTCACCTTGAATCATTGTGACTCTTTGTGGGTTAGATGTATTTCTTGGAGAAAGCAGATATTTGGAATATGTTTTATTCATTCCTTCAGCCAGCTTGTCTATGAAGTGAGCATTCAGACCACTTATGTTGAGTATTGTTATTTATATGTGAGATGTTGTTTTGTACAGCACAATATTTTTTGGATGAATACCATATTATTTTGTTTTCTATATTGTGCTATTGTTTTATCAGAGCTATGTGATTTAGCTTTGAGATATTTTCACAGTGGTTGATATACATTGTGCTTTTCCATGTATAATGCACTTTTGAGCATTTCCTGTGTGACAACCTAATAGTGAAAAATTCTGTTAGTGTTTGCTTCTCTGAAAAAGTTTTTATTTGTTCATCATTAATGTGTTGCTGGAAGGTTTTCCTGAAAATAGCCTTCTTAGATCCCTTCTGTGGCTTGTAAGTTGTAAGGTTTCCTCTGAGAAGTCTGCGGTTGGACTCATGGGGTTTCCTTTGTAGGTTAGTTGTTGCTTTTATCTAGGTGCTTGCAGAATTTTCTCCCTGATGTAGACTTTAGTGAGATTGATGATACGTGTCTTGGAGAAGTTCCCTTTGCTGTGAATCTTCCTGGAGTTTGATGACCATGTTATGTCTGGATTTCTGAAACTCTGGCAGTAATAGGGGAATTCTCCTCAATAATTTCCTTGAATAGTTTTTCCATGCTTTTTGCTCTTTCTTCTTTTCCTACTAGGATACCCATAATTAATGTACTGGCTTATTTCACAGAGTCTGGTATTTCTCTGGGGGACTGCTTCTTTATTCTTTTTCCTGTGTCTTTGACTGACAGTTAGACAAGGTTTGAAAACCTTGTCTTCAAGCTCTTAGAGTCTTTTTTCTGCTTGATCTAAGTTGTTGAAGTTTTCTTCTGTGTTTTGTAATCCCCTAAGTGACTCTTTCTTTTCTTTAAGTTCTGCTGTATCTTTCTTTTGTTGTCTATCTCTTTAGTGAGGTTTCCATATTTATTCATTCATGTCCTGAAATATTTGTTTGGCTTCCTAATATTGATTTTCTTTTGCTTGTTTTTGTTTTTTAATGCAAGTGTAAAACAAAGTTTATTTACAAAGAGAAAGATAGGTTTACAGAGTAAGAAAGTTTACAAAGCAGGATATAGTCACCATGGGCAGTGAATGGGCCTGCATTCCCAGGGCAAGTAGGCAAAGAGGCAAAAAAACCTGATGCCTTGGTTTTCAACTTTCTCTTCCATTCCAATCATCTTGTTTGCTACTCATTCTAAACCCCATTTCTGACATTTCTACAGTCTCCTTTTGTTTGGAGTCAATGGCTGTGGATCTACTGTAATCCTTTGGGGGTATCAGCCCTGCTTGTTTGTTGTTCCTGTTGAGAATTCTTTTCTTGCTTTCTTCTCCTCTGAACCTTCTTCTCCCAGCTCAGGGATGATAGGTTTGCAGTGCACCTGGTCTCTTTGGCTGGGAACTCTCCTCCACAGAGAGAAAGAGAATAAATTCCCAGATAGCACTTTTGCACCCTGCTTTGGAGGACTAACCCAGGCAAGAGGAGCAGATGCACAGAAAGCTTGTGACTCAGCTGTTCTCCTTCTCATCAGTTCCCTGTACTTGTCACAGCTCATACCAGTGCTGGGGGATATTCCATCAGATTGGCAGGTTAGCCCCGGGCTGTTGTTGAAAGCTAAACAGGTGGCTGGTCAAGTCCTTCCCTTCTGAAGCAAGTTGCATGACCTTAGCCAGTGCTCAGGTGGGTGCAGGGCCTTGGTGAGAATCTGGATGCATCAGGAATCTGCAGCTTGCTGTTGGGTAAGTTATGAGACCTTGGTTGCCTGGGTACATAAGGGGACCACAGGATTGGTTGCAATACCCTCGCAAGTGCCTACATAGGTAACAGGACCTTAGCAGACATCTGAGAGGGTCAGGGGACCTTGACCAGCACCTGGACTGGTTGCAGGATCTTCGCAGGTGCCTAGACATGTCATGGAATCTTGGCAGGTGTTTATGTGAAGCACCGGACCTTAACAGGCACCTAGACACAGTTTGGGGGTCTTGGCTGGAACCTGAGCAAGTTGTGGGAACAAAGCCAGTGGGGAAGGAGCTCCTGAGACCCCATCAGCTGGACCACCTGGATGATGGGGTTGGGGAGGTGTGTGGTGCCCGCCACAGAGTCATGGTGGCTAGAACACTCCCTCCACCTAGGTCCAATTGTGGCAGCTGCCATAGTACTACTCAGGTGGCAGCAGTGGTGCTGTGGGGATAACAAATGGCAGGCAGTAGGGGGGCCTTCTCAGACCCCTTGGAGATTTCCAGTGAGGAGTGATTTGTGGGGTGCATATAACCCAGTCACAGTGCATGACAATACCCTCCCTCCGTGCTCCCTCTCTGGCCTGGCAGTACTGGGGAGGCAGATGCTGTGCAGTTGACCCACCTGCAGACAGGGTGCTCTAAGAGTGCAGATTGGTAACTTTTATGGAGACCTAGGACCAGAAGTCAACAGGACCACACTGTGCCACTCTCTGGTGAGTCTCCAAGGAGCTCCCTGGTCCATTGGAGACCCCCTCATAGTTGGGATTTTGGTGTCAGCTAGAGGAGTGCAAATCCTGGAGATCTCTCCCCTACCCTTGCAGCACATGTGGACACTTCCCTCAGATACCATCTGAACTCTCCAAGCCAAACACCTGCCTGTCTGTCCCCCTTTTGAGGATTTCAGGTCCCTTCTCTGATAATTCACAATGTTCCCCCCAAGACGGTCACACCAGAGGGGAACATCTACCTGCAGACTCTGATCCCTCCTTGAGATAAGCCAGTGCAAGTTGCTTCTAGTCTACTGCCATGACTCCCTCTCACCAGGAAATTTTAAGAAATAATGTTTTTAACTCTTAAAAATTTGGCTATATAATAGAGAAACTATATTTCATTATAATTACCCTATATAGTATCCAAATATTTATTTCATTCCTTACAGAATTATAAAAGCAAATGTCCAATTTATAATATTTTTCATATCTGGTCTATGTCCCCAAATGTCTGTATTTAAGAGTAAAAATGTTTTCAATTTTACTGAGTCCATGGTAGATGGTAATGGAATTTTGACAAACTTCATCAGACATAGTCTGAAATAAGTGTATTTGAAGAGCTTTTTTATTTAAAAGTGTATATAAGAG
>CAUYRH010129315.1:0-12622 GCA_963574655.1 Perodicticus potto
AACAAGCACAGTTTATTGTATAATGTTAGAAGTCAACCTGAGAAAATGAATTGATAAATGTGTAATCCATGAAAGCAATATATTCAAGTAGCAACAAAACATGCTTCTGTTAATACATGAAAATAATAAGACTCATTATAAGTTAGATAAATTCTGAGCTGACAAGAAAAATTTTTAACTGAAGAATTATCTTTTGAAGGTTATAGTAAAAATGAAACTTCGTGATGGAAAAATCAGCAACATTTCTATTAAACTCAGGGAAAAATCAGACTTGTCTGTTATTACCACTGCTTTTCAGCTTTGTGGAGACCTTCACAAACTATTGGGGATGAAAAAAAGAGAAGTAGCATATATGGAAGTTTCGGAATAAAGGATTTAAGGGTCAAAGCGTATGTATATATGTATTTTTTTTTTTTTTGCTGATAGGGTAATTTGACTATTAAAATATTAAAAACCAATTAAACCTGTAAAACTATTTGAAGTTTGTTATATTTGATAAATTTTGTAAGAAAAGTGGATTTATGTATATAAAAATATCAACCATTATACTCACTGAGGCTGCACATATGCATACCCTTTAACTCAGCAATTCTAGCCCCAGTTACCTACCTAATGGAAACATATACATGTTTGTCTGAAGATATGTTCAGAAATATTCACAACAGCATTCTTCATAATTGCCCTGGATTGAAAACAATTCAAATGTGAATCAGTGTAACTGGATACTATATAGTAAAAAGAACAACTGAGCTACCACTACGACTGAGAGTCAGATCCTGGCTGCACTGTAAGGTTGGTGGCTAACACAGGGCACAGAGACTTAGGGGGTCTCAGCATAACCAGGTCTGTTTCATAAACTGGATTACAATCACAGGAGCGTGTTCACTTTGTGAAATTTATCAGACGGTACTTTCACGATAAGTGCATTTCACTTGCTTTCCCACAAATGCTACATTTCAACACAAAGTTTACTTAAAAAATACTCTTTTGGATTTACCCATTATTCATCTCTTTCTCTTAAACTCCACACCTAAAACATAAGCAAATCTTGTTGACTCTACCTTCAAAGTATGTTTAGAATCTGACCAATTCCCACCATCTCCACAGCTACTGCCTTAATCCAAGTTACCATCATTTGTCATTTCTTACGTGGATTATTATAATGACTTTCTAACTGCAAATGTACTTCTCTATTGGGCTCCCTTTAAGTCTATTTCAGCACAGCTATCTAAACAATTGTGTTGATAACCAAGTCAGATCTTGTTACTGTTGCTTAAAACCATCTGTGATAGTTAATTTTATGTGTCAATGTGGTTGGGCCACAATTCCTATAGATATTTGGTCAAACTTTAATCTGGACGTTTCTATGAGCGTGTTCTTTGGATGAGATTAACATTTAAATTGCTAGATTTTGAGTAAAGCAGATTGTTCTTCAGAATGTGGGTGGACCTCATCCAATCTGTTGAAGGTCTTAATAGAATAAAGACTGACAACCCCTAGCAAGAAGGAATCCTGCCCGCATTTGCCTCGGGACTGCTGCAACCCTCCCTGAAACTCTAGCCTGCCTGTGTATTCCAGCAGATTTGGGACTTGCCAAGCCTCTAGAATTCAGTGAGCCAATTTCTTAAAATAAATCCTTTATATGTACAGGCATACCTTGTTTAGTTGTGCTCCCCTTCATTGTACTTTGCAGATATTATGCTTTTTACAAATTGAGGGGAGGTTTGTGGCAGCCCTATGTTGAGCGTGTCCATCGGTGCTCTTTACGTGCTCACTTCCTGTCTCTGTGGCAGCATTTTTTATTTAATTAAGGTATGCACATTTCTTAACATAATGCTAATGCACACTTACACGCCCCAGTACAATGTAAACATAAATTTTATATGCACTGGGAAAGCAAGAAATTTCCGTGACTTGCTTTATTGCCATATTTGCTTTATTGGAAGCCAACCTGCAGTGTCTCGGAGTTTAGCCTCTATGAATGTTTCTCCGGAGAACCCTGCCTAATACACACCATGTTCTTCGCAATATAGAGACTTTCTAATAACCCCAACTCCTAATGTGCTCTGCTGCTCGTAACATCTCCGACTCCTTCTCCACCCACTTTTCTCTCACACTCTGCACTCCTACCACCCTTACCACCTTGCTGTTTGTTCCTTGAACACACCGTGCAATCCTCTGAGTCAGGGTCCTGGCACTTACTTCTATCTCTGGTTGGAGCACTTTCTCTAGACATCTGCATGACTTAATGTTTGTTTGTTTGTTTTTAAGCAATTCTAGGTAGGGCCCTCCCTAGACAACCCATTTCAACTTGCTATGACTTTTAACACTTGCTATCCACATTCACTACTTATTATTACTTTTTCATGTTCTTTATCTATCCATTGGTATTTTGTTTTTTGTCTGTCTTCCCCATTAGAAAGTAATATTTGTGGAGGCAGGATTATATTTTTATCATTTTTTTCAGCTTCAGTCCTAAAATAAGGTCTGTTACATCCTACTCACTCAATAAACATTTGATGAATGAATGAATGAGTAAATGGATACAAATGGCAAAAAATGTTTTTATGTTAAAGGGCATACTATGGAATGCTAAACTGGACTACATATGTGATACATTTTCAACTTCAGTTTAGAATGAGTAGAGTTTCTTTGTATTAATATTTTTCTGTCCACATTTGTACTCCTCCTCTTTCTCCTACCCTCACCCTCAGTAATTCAAGGCAACTGTATTTAATTTAGTTGTCTTTCTCAGTAATTTATTTATTTTTCCAAAAGCCTTCAAATATGTTAAATTGTAAATGCATTGACTCACATTTTTCTTAAACATCTCATCTAATTCTTCTCCTATTCTCTATCCACTGTAATTTTCAAGCTTTTACATTAAAATCCAGTGGTTCCCAGGGAACAGGGAGCTATCCTATTTCCTCGTAGCTCACTGGAATTTTTAGTGATTTCTAACCTAACAAGGAGACTATTGGGTCACATGTTGAGAAATACTTGTAATCTCAAAATGTCTTTAAGCAAAAGTCAACAACAAGTTCTCTGATGGCTATTTTCTTCACTTGATCTTAGCCAAAAAGCTGAGAAGCATTTGGGTATTTTCTAAGCATGCCAAATTCGAAAGCGGACATTACAATTGTTTAGAATATGTGCATAAGAAAAATTTAGGAAGCATTTTAAAATAATTTGAACTAGAAAATATTTCTAGATTTATTGTTTTGCTGCAAAAGGCCTCATTTTTAATTTATAGATAAAATGAAAAACTTGGTAAACTGCTTAGTTGGCCTACACAATTTTAACAAGCGTGTGTTATCTGGATTCAAAATGGACAGGCTTAGCAATGGATAGGTATTTCCCCTAATGATGAATTTGTAAACACAATTTCTTAGGTTCCTGAGGCACTCCTGGGAGGTAAACATATATGATGCTGCATAAATAATGTCTGCCTGCAACTTTTAATATACAGTAAACAAGAATATCCCCTTACTGGTAGCAAAGGTCACATAATTTTGATACTTTACTTCCAGCTAAAACAGAGGGGCTGACAAACCAAGTTGAATTATATTGTTTTAACAAAAAAAATTCTACAAATATTAAATAACCTAAGGTTTGTAATTAATGCTTTCCACATACACCTTAAAAAAAATTACAACGTAGGAATAATTTGAAGAAGTCAGTAAGCACCAAATTCTAATGATGGTGGAGAGTGTCTTATGATGACTATTCTAAACTTGTCTAAGAGGAGAACAAATTGTCATCTTTTTGGCTGTGCTACATGTTACATTTTAAACCATAAAATTTATTTTACTGAGAAAATGGATTTTGGCAATTATGTCTTACTCACATGGGAGAAAAAGTGATTTAAAATAATAATTAACTAATTCAATATCTATAAATGATGCAGAAGGGCATTATTTCTCTAAACTGAACTCTGCTAATTTCTAAGAATGCAATATTTCTTATAATTATTTTAGTTATTTGTCTACTGTGTATTAATAATTTTGCTAGATGCTTTATATATATTCCAAATCATTTTCCTGTTAGGATTAACTGCCATTTTTTTTTTATTGGCTCTCTCATTAATAAGATTAGCAGGATGTCAGAAGGAGAGTGAAAATATTCTAATGTCTTTCTTATCACTCTTGGGAAAGTTCAGATTTGAGAAAACCCTATTACTATTTTTTTTTCAGGGAAAATCAAATAAAGGGTCTTGAATATTATTGTGACCATTTTTTATGTAATCGTTTATGAAGAACACTCAGGTAGAATATCTTTTACTCTCTCTAGTCATTCTTTTTTTAATTTCCTTATTTTTGTTTTTCATCAACGTAGGATTCTTTCACTAGACGTCTTCTCCAATGAAATAGATATTAGTACAGAAAAGGGAGAACATGATACTGGTGGGCAGAGAACCCTTTTGGAGACAGTATTGTTCTGAGGATTGTAATATGTATAAAGCTCAACACAGAGGCATTGGTTTTTACCTGGAACATGAGAGTTTGCTGCTGCACAAAGCAAGACAATAAACTGACACACTGCTTTGATGCTTTGGGGAAAGAATACAAATACAAATATATCTAAGTGTCCTAATAGAATTCATTAAATATGCCTATCACATAAAAATCATGCAGTAATGGGTTTAGAATAATTACAGCTAAGTGTTTCTTGTACCTAATAGTAAAGGTTTTAAAAAATATTTTTCAAAGAAGGAGTGCTGTATAAACTAAGCTGTCTATAGTCATTAGGTATTTCTCTTCTGGGGTGAATAAATTTTTTTAGTTTTACAGAAGAAAATGTAATACAGGAGAAACAGATGGGAAATGGTGTTCATTCTTGTAACTATTTAACTTTCATCATTATTCAAAGTCTACTCCATTTGTAATCTATGTTCCTTAGCTTTCAAAAGTTACAGTCTTTCCCTGGGTCTTAACTTGGATGATTTACTTGTAAAAAGCTGTATAGTCATGAGTATCTGTACTTCCCGCAGGAACTTACTCAACTGTCAAAATCTAACACAGTATGTTAGAGTAATGTCTTCACAAAGCTTCTCTTTTATGTATTAATTTTAATATATTAATTTTCAAATTACTTAGTTCAATATTTGACTTACATACCTAGTACATTATTTAAACTGATATTATTTTTATGGGTATTTTGAAAGTAGAGTCTAGTGTAGATGCAGGTTTATAAATTCCTTCTAAGATAGTGAAAATAATGAAAAGAACCAAATATGAAGACACATAAACTCCATCAATATTAAAAGTAGACAATATATAGAGCATCATCTTGTGAACTGGGGAAGATTACTTTCCACAAAAGTAACCTTGGGGAATTGCTTTCATTTATAGATAAATTAAAATTAGACTCTAATAAGGAAATTATTTTTATTGTAATTGAGCTAACAAACAACTTTCCTCCTCAAGGCAGGGTGCTGTACAATATGAAGTAAGTGCATGCATTTCTAACGTGTCTGTTCATCTTCTTTTTTCATGAGCAACAAATTCTGGGGACCTGTCAGAACAAGAGGATATGGAAATCACTTCATATGTAAGCCATACCCAAACTGTGAATCAGGCATTGGTATCAAGGATAAAAAGGAGATTGTACAGTTATGCTTAGTCACATTTTTTCTCCCTCTATCTTAACTGCAGAGTGAATATTAGAGAAAATGAGAAGACAGTAAAAAACTGAACTATGACCCAACTTTATAGTTTCAGGGCAACTATTGAGCATCAATGTATAAACCCAAAAGATCTATATTCTATTCCACAGAAAAAGAACACAAAGCAAGATACTCCACCTTAATTTAATTCTCAGTTAAGTAGCTAGCTAACTCTAAACAAGGGACAAAAACAAACCAAAACAAAACTCAAATAGGGAGTGAATTATTGGGAAAGAGTAAGACACAGTAGAACACTGATTCTCAGCCTTTTTGGCACCATGAACCGGTTTCATGGAAGACAATATTTGTATGTATCGGGGGTGAGAGGGATGGTTTCAATATGAGGAAAGGAGCTGATTTATTATGGCCTCTGTGCAGTCAAACCTCTCTGCTCACGATAACCCACATTTGTATCCACTCTGAGCTCTAACAACACTACAGCTCTGTCTCAGATCCTCAGATGTTAGATTCTCATAAAAGGCGTGCAACCTAGATCCCTCACAGGTGCAGTTTACAGTAGGGTTTGCTCTCCTACAAGAATCTAATACCACTGCTGATCTGATGGGAGGCAGAGCCAAGGCGGTGATGAGAGCGATGGGGTGCAGCTGTAAACACAGATGAAGGTTCCCTTGGATGCACCTGTCACCTCCTGCTGTGCAGCCTGTTTCCTGATAGGCCAAGGACCAGGACTGGTCAGAGGCCCTGGGAGTTAGAGATAGCAGCAATAGAAAGAAAACCCTAAAGAAAGAAATTCAGTATATAGAAAACAATGGCAACAAAGTGTATTAAGTACAATTGCCTATGGACAATAATATATCTTATCCCTGTATGAAATTATCATTTAAACCCTTGACACAGAAAAATAAGACTATAAGAGACAAGCTGAGTATGGCAAATCTCAGCCTTCTGTAGGATAACAGAAAGCTTCCATGAGGTAAAATTTTACACTGCAGGATGTTATGACTTGGATAAGTACCTAGAGGAGAAAAAAGTTACAGACATATGGTGGGAGACATGAAAAACTAGTAAACAACATAATTGAAGCTAATTGACAAAAGACAGTTTATGATAAAAGCATTTCAAGAACAGCTTCAAATGTTTTATGAAAGTAGAAAATCATAAGGTCTGATTTTCAGTAAATGTGGGCTAGATTACATAGAAGCATCTTCCTATTAGAAAACAAAATGCGCTTAAAACTTTGGATCAAATATGAAAAAAATCTCAAAAATTAATGAAAGGTCTGAAAGACAAATTAGCATTACAAAACAGAAGAGGAAGTAAAAATACTGAAATGTAAACCATACTCCTAAGAAAAGTTTTTTTGTTAAATCAAGTTGTGCAATTTTAGTTATATTTTGATAAACTTTTAAAAAGGATAATAGAATTCAATTAATTTATAATTAATATTATATTAAATATTTTTCCATTATTTGTTCCAATGTCAGGATAAGAATAAATCAAACCTAAGCCACCAGCACTCTCACTGTATCTGAGGAACTAACAGGAGACCCGCATTTTCACTGAATAGAATAGTGAGGATTAAACAAAAGAAATTTCAAGAGATACTATAATTTTAAATTTCTGTGTGCTCCCTAAACATAGTATCCATTCATGCAAAGTAAGAACATTACAGTTTTGAAATGGATAGGTAATTTAAAACATAGAGTTTCATATGCCCCTAGTTATTAATAAAAATACAAATATGAAGCAAATTAACAGACTTTAAATGCCTGAACAACATGATTACCAGTATTAACTAACATGCACACACATAAATACATAAACACACATACATACACAAGATATGACAATTAAGGGGGTAAGTTCATCCTAAAAAACTGCTCCTATGGTCACCTTGGAAGTACTTCCCTTGGAAAGTTATGTGCCTACGGCAATGCCTAGTCCACCCTTCAGAGCAGTTTTGGAACCCTTAATTCTGGAATGGCCATCAGAGCTGCAGTATAAGGATTTAACAATTAGGTTTTCAGACTCACCACTGTGTGTTTACATTGGCAACACCATACAAACAACATGGTAAGGTTTACATCTATACTGTATAAAAGATGTAATTTGTAAGATATATAGTATAGTGTGGAAGAGGAGAGTAAAATATAGAATTTTTATGAGATTAAATTTCTTGTCAGCTTGAAATAGAATGTTATAACCATAACATGATTTATGTAAACCTCACATTAACTGCAAAGAGAATATCTATAGAAAATATATAAAAGAAAAAAGAAAGAAATTAAAACTTGTAACTACAAAAAAAATCCCAGTAAAATACAAGGGAAAGACAAAAATTGTACAAGATAGTTAGAAATCAATTAACAAATGAAAATGGCAAATATTTTCTTATCAATAATTACTTCAAATATAAATATCTAAAATGCCTATTCCAAAGACATAGAATGAATTTAAAAACAAGATCCAACTATTGCTGTCTACAAGAGAGTAATTTAGATTTAAAGATACACATAAGCTGAGAGAAAAAGGATGGAAAAAGACATTCTATGCAAGTAATCAAAAGAAGGCATCGGTGATCATTCTTATATTGGATAAAATAGGTAATAAATCAAAATCTATTAGAAGATAGTAGAAGAACATCACATAATGACAAAAGCATAAATATGTCAAGAAGATATAATTATAAATACATATGCACTAATATTAGAATATCTAAATATATGAAGCAAACTCTGATAAACTGAAAAGAGAAATGTATAGCAAGACAAAAATTGTAGGAGATTTAACTAGAAATTTATACCAGAATGTAGAAATTAACAGCATAAGAAAAACTAGAAAATTCACAAATATGTGAAAATTAAACAACATACTCTTGAACAATCAATGGATGAATTAGAAAATATCTTGAGAAAAAAATGAAAACACACATAGCCCAAATTGCGGGATACAGAAAATCAGTAGTAAGAAAGTTCATAATAATTAACTAACACCTATATTAAAAACAAGAAGAATCTCAAATAAACAACTAAATTCAAGAGGTAGAAAAAAAAGAACATGCCACATACAGAGTTAGTGGAAGGAACAAAGATTAGATGACAAATAAACAAAATAGAGAACAGAAAAATAGAAAAACAGTCCATGAAAGTAACAGTTGATTTTTTGAAAAGATCAACATTATTCTAGACCCTTTATCTAGATTAAAAATGGGAGAAAATCAAATTAAATTAAATCAGAGAAAAACAGTAGACATTACAACTGATGTCACAGTTATGGATAATTATATGCCAATGAATTCACTAACATAGAAAAATGGATAAATTCCTATAATACTTACGTGGGCTGAATCATTTAGAAATAGGAATTAGGAATAAAACTGTGATAGTGAGCAGTTTTAATCAGAAGTCAGAAACTTTCCACAAAGAAAAGTTCAGGTCTAGATAGTTTCTCTATTGAATTCTATTAAACGCTATAATAAAAGTCCCTGATAAACATAAATTCAAAAATACTGAACAAAATATACTCAATCTGTATTCAACAGCATTGTTAAAAAAATCATAACACCATGATGAAGTGGGATTCATCTGTGGGATGTAAGAATGGTTCAATATGCAAAGATCACTCGATTAGATACTCTGTATTAACAGGAAAAAGAATAAAAATCACTTCTTTATCTCAATAGATACAGAAAAGCCAATTGATGAAATTCGACATTTTTTGAGATAAAAATGTACAACAAACTAGGAAAAGAAGGAATGTTACTTTAACATAATAAAGGCCATATACGAAAGCCCACAGCTATCATTTTACTCAATGGTGGAAAACTGAAAGTTTTTTCTCCAAGGTCCAGATAAAAGCAAGACTGGCCATTGTTACTACTTCTTTTCAACCTCTTAGTGGAAGTTTTAGCCACAGCAATAAATAAAAGATGAAGGAGATATAAAAGGCATCCAAGTAGGACAAGAAGTAAAATTTTCTATTTGCAGATCCCATGATTTTGTATTAGAAAATCCTAAGGAATCTGTAAAAAAAATATTAGTATTAATAAACAAATTCTGTAAATTTGCAGATGCAACATCAATATACAAGTTATTTGCATTTCTATACACTAACAACCAACACTCAAAAAGGAATAATAATATTATTTGCATAATTGTAATTAATAAAATAATCCATTTAAAATAACATAAAACATAATAAACTACTTAGGAATAAGGCTAAGTTAGAAACTATTACATCAATGAAAGAAATTAAATAAGTTACAAATAAATGAGAAGACATGCTGCGTGCACCTATCTGAAGACTTAATACTGTTAACATGTTTATACTATTCTATAGGAGGGGAAGCCATCTATGGACTGGGATAAAACATTTGTCAGCCGTATTTCTGAGAAGAGGCCAATATCCTATAACTCAGGGGTCCTCAAACTGTGGCCCGCAGGCCACATGCAGCCCACTGAGGACAATTTATCTGGCCTGCTGGGTGTTTTTGCCTCCACTGCCTGTCCTGTTTAGCAGCAGGCTCATCCCTGGCCCACAAAGTCTGTTATCGGAAAAACCACTGGTTGCATTCCCAAACAAAACACGTGTGGATTCACGGGAAAAGTTGCAAAAGGAGTTCCAGTTTAGATATAAAGAGCTTCATCTCTATGAACAGGACATTCAGCTTTTCCATAACCCATTTTCTATTGACATTGAAAATGTGGAGGTCAGTCCCTGAAGTCGCTGCTCCGGCACCACCTCGGGCCAGCGTCTCCCGCAGGCCAGGCGGAAGCCAGGCACTGACAGGTGAGGCGGGGGCAACTGAGTGCTCCTGCTGCTCAGCTCCTGCTCTGGCTCTGGCTCTGTACGGGTGGTGGCTTTCTGGCTTCTCCACAGGGCTGGCCTGCCGCGCCCGGATGCTCTAAGAACGTTTCCACTGTTGCTCAGAGGACACACGCAGTGGAAGTCAGAATTCCTGGAGAATTGCATTTGTGAGAAGCTGGAAGCATTTCTTTAAATTCCATCTCTTAGTCTTTCAAAGAAACATTAAGAAACTATTGAGTAGAGTGCCATCCCCATATACTGAAGGTGACGGGTTCAAACCTGGCCTCAGCAGAACTGCAAAACAGAAAAATAGCTGGATGTTGTAGCAGGCGCCTGTAGTCCCAGGTATTCAGGAGGCTGAGGCAAGAGAATTGCCTAAGCCCAGGAGTTGGAGGTTGCTGTGAGCTGTGTGATGCCATGGCACTCTACCAAGGGCGACAAAGTGAGACTCTGTCTCTACAAAAAAAAAAGAAAGAAAGAAAGAAAAGAAACCATGAACAACATTAGTAATGAAGGGTTTGACTGCCACTTGCTTGATGAAGGTTTTACTGCCAAGGACATTCTGGGCCAAAAAATCAATAAAGTTTCCTCTTCTGATGATAAGGATGCCGTCTATGTAGCAGATATCAGAGATGTTCTGAAGAAACACCGAAGATGGCTACAAGCTCTTCCTCATGTCACTTCCTTTTATGCAGTCAAATGTAATGACAGTAGAGCCATTGTGAAGACCCTCACTACCATTGGGACAGGATTTGACTGTGCTAGCAAGACCGAAGTACAATTGGTGCAAACTCTCAGGGTGCCCCCAGAGAGGATTATCTATACAAATCCTTGTAAACAAGGGTCTCAAATTAAGTACACTGCCAATAATAGGGTCCAGATGATGACTTTTGACAGCGAAGTCGAGTTGATGAATGTTGCCAGAGCAAATCCAAAGGCCAGTTGGTTTTGCAGATTGCCACAGATGATTCCAAAGCAGTCTGTTGACTCAGTGTTAAATTTGGTGCCACACTCAAAACCAGCAGACTTCTTTTGGAACGGGAAAAAGAGCTAAATTTTGATGTCACTGGTGTCAGCTTCCATGTAGGAAGTGGCTGTACTGATCCTGAGACCTTCGTGCAGGCAATCTCTGATGCCCACTGTGTCTTTGACATGGGAGCTGAGGTTGTTTCAGCATGTACCTGCTTGATATTGGTGGTGGCTTTCCTGAATTTGAGGATGTGAAGCTTAAATTTAAAGAGATTACTAGTGTAATCAACCCAGCATTGGACAAGTACTTGCTGTCAGACTCTGGAGTGAGAATCATAGCTGAGCCAGGCAGATATTATGTTGCATCAGCCGTCACACTTGCAGTTACTATCATTACCAAAATATTGTATTAAAGGAACAGATATGCTCTGATGATGAAGATGAGTCCAGTGAACAAACCTTTATATATTACATCAATGATGGAGTATATGGATCGTTTAATTGCATCCTTTGCGATCATGCTCATGTAAAGCCTCTTCTGCAAAAGAGACCTAAACCAGATGAGAAGTATTACTCATCCAGCAGAGAGGGACCAACATGCGATGGCCTTGACTGGATAGTTGAGCGGTGTGACCTGCCAGAAATGCATGTGGGCTACTGTATGCTCTGAAAATACGGGTGCTTACACTGTAGCTGCTGCTTCTACTTTCAATGGATTCCAGAGGTCGACTATCTACTAAGTGATGTCAGGACACACGGGGCAACTCATGCAGCAAATCCAGAACCCTGACTACCTACCCGAAGTAGAAGAGCAGGATGTTGGCACTCTGCATGTGTCTTGTGCTTGGGAAAGTGGAAGGAAACGTCACCCAGCAACTTCTGCTTCAGTTAGTATTAATGTGTAGATATCATTCTGTAGCTGTTAAATACGAGTTTAGCTTGAATTAAGGGATTTGGGGGGACCATTCAACTTAATTATTGCTAGTTTTGAAATGTCTTTGTAAGAGTAGGGTTGGCACAGATGCAGCAATATGTAAGATTAGGAGATGGGGTGACACTTATCTTTTTTCCTATGGAAACTATTTGAATATTTGTTTTATATAGATTTTTATTCACTTTTCAGACATGCTATGAAAGAGCACCCCTCTGCTGCTCAGCAAGCATTTGTAGCTTGTACAGTGGCAGAATGGGCCAAAAGCTTAGTGTTGTGACCTGTTTTAA
>CAUYRH010129318.1:0-21845 GCA_963574655.1 Perodicticus potto
CCCAAGGTATGGCTTCTACAACTGTTCCTAAAATCTCAACCTACATGGGAGTCTTACTTTATTGCCCTCGGTTGAGGTGCCAGTGGCATCACAGCTCACAGCAACCTCCAACTCCTGGGCTTAAGCAATTCTCTTGCCTCAGCCTCCCTAGTAGCTGGGACTACAGGCGCCCGGATATTTTTTGGTTGCAGTTTGGCCAGGGCCGGGTTCGAATCTGCCACCCTTGGTATATGGGGCCAGCGCCCTACTCACTGAGCCACAGGTGCCGCCCTCTGCCTGAAAATTTTTATAGTAAAGAGTTAAAAACTCATCCTGAAATAATGCATTCAACAAATACTGAGTGCTTACTTAGCATGCCAAGTACTAGGGGATGTAAGCAGCCATAGTCCCAATTCTCACGAAGCAGAGAGTAATAAGCTTTACTTTGTTGAGTCCTTGGTCATTTTTCTTCATTCACTTATTACTCAAATCACCCTCTGTCTGTCCCTAACGATACCCCCCACCTCTACCCAACACGGTTCTCCTTGACCTTGCCTTCTACAGTACTCATTATTCATCCTGTGATCTATCCAAATCAGATCCTTTACACTTTCACATACAAGTTCTAAAATTTTCCATGCCTTCAAAGTTATCCCCTCTGCCCAGGATATCCTCTTTCCTCTCAGTCTCTACACATGGAACATCTTGTGATCCTAAGGTCTAGGAAAAATCCTACCTAGACTCCTCCCTGAAATCTTCCCTGTCCTCAATTAGAAATTCTTCCCTCCTCTGAGTTTCCACACAACCTTTTAAAATTTATTTTATAGCATTTACATTCTTTTAGTATCTCGTTTATTTTATTTTTCACTTCAGAAGTGGTTAAAAACATGTGGTAATGACTAGTCTTAAAAATTATCCAAAGAATTCAACATAATTGCATATAGTAACTGCAATAAATGTTAATAAAATATCTGCTGGATAGGGTCAAATGACTAATTCTCACATAAATTGGATTTAATTTTGACCAAAGTACATTCCGACAAAATTAATTTTTAATTCAACTTGTTAATACGTTGTTTAGGATATTGTATCCTCATTTATAAGTGAAATATGTTTATAATTTCCCTTTATAACAATATATTTTCTCCAATTTTAATATTAGGTATATCCAGATTAAGTAGAATGATTTTGAAGTATTTCTTCTTTTTCTGTTATCTATAAGATTTGGTGTGATCTGTTTTTTGAAATTATTTTTTACTTTTTTTTTTTGAGACAGAGCCTCAAGCTGTCACCCTGGGTAGAGCACTGTGGCATCCACAGCTCACAGCAACCTCCAATTCCTGGGCTTAAGCGAGTCTCTTGCCTCTGCCTCCCAAGTAGCTGGGAGTACAGGTGCCCGCCACAACACCCAGCCATTTTTCGCTTGCAGCCATCATTGTTGTTTTGGCAGGCCTACGCTGGATTCGAACCCGCCAGCTCACGTGTACGTGGCTGGCTCCTTAGCCCGTTGAGCCACAGGCACTGAGCCGAAATTATCTTTTACTTTTATTTATAAATATTAGTTGTCTATTTTTTAAGACTTTGGGGAAAAAAAAATAAGAAGTTAACTGATGACTCCATACTGAGCCTCAGAGTCAAAGCATTCTATAACAGACATACTCTTATTTGACAATGTGAATGTTACTTTCTTTGCATTATTATTATTATTAATATTGCTTAATATTTCAATGTAGTAATCGTCTGATTTCTTTTCTGAATGTATTTATCTTCGTTCATTCTTTACGAGGTTTTTGTTTCTAGTCCTTATCTTAAACATTGTTATTGTTATTAAATTTTAAGTCTTTTTAATTCTGTGAAGGCAAAAAGTAGAAACCTGATAAGCACATGTATAAAAAAAAAAAAAAAAAGGAAACAGGTAAAAGTATGAGAAGCATTACTCAACCTTACTGTGAAGAATCTAAAGCTAAAATTAGAAAGATAAACTCATACAGCTCTTTTTTTCTTTTTTTATCTTTTGAAATAAAAACAAAGCATGACAAAGGAAAGTGGAATGCAATATCAATTATCTAATGCAGAAATAGCACTTGCTTACTGAAGGATCCTGGTCTAGTTGCTTAATACTACAGAACTTGCACTCAAATTACTTACAAACAGGGCAGAAATACTTGAAAATACCCATCTCAAGGGACTATTAGAAAGTGGACTGACATACACATTGTAGAACTTTTTGTTTATTTGGAGCACTAAGATTTAAAATTATGATAGCAAGTAAATTTTAGCCCTAACACTGAAGATGAGCTGTGAAAAAGTCATTTCCTGGAAATGGAGAATGGTCTCTTCATAATTAAAATTGCTCTACTAGGGACAAAGTGAATTTTCACTGCAACTATCTACTTCAACAGCTATCCCTTGCTGAAAAAGGCTAAAAGGCTGGTCATTGGATCCACAATCCGCATCCCAATTACTGAATCTTAAACCAGTCTATTGTCTTACCTTTAAGGGAGGGCCCATGTTCTGAGAACCAAGAGGAGTATTTGTATTCACCAAAGCAGATAACTTCTGGCCCCTTTCACCTTGTCTTCCAACTTCCACATGAAAGAATCAAGCTGCAAAGTCAACAGAAAGTGTCTGTCCATCAGACCTTCACTGAGGATGTGTCAGAATAAGCAGAGGGTCAGTGTTTCTGGAAGGAAATGGATGAATTCCAGGGTAGAGAAATAGAGCCCAAGAATATATCATTCCCGGATTTGTCTGTAGTGCAGAATGCAATCAACTGCCAAAGGATACATACGTTCTGGTGTCCCAGGATCCTACCCTAAAAGAAAATAGGGTTAGTGATATAAGTTTTTATTTCTGAAAGAGATTCCCCAGAAAACAACAAAGAGAAGGAAGAACAGGCAGTAGAAACTATGGGCCACCAAAAATAACAAAGGGTTGGTAAACTCTAACTAAGCATTTCCAATTAAACCTCCATAGTTTCCTTGAGGCCACTCTCCACCTCCACAAGAGAAGTCACCTGGCAACTACATTGTCTGTAACTAGTATATCACTCCCAGAAGGAAGCTCCAGAACATCAGTTGATTCCAATCATTCAGTAGAAGCAAAAGAGGGCACAGATTTAAAGAATGAGCTTCAACACAACCACATGCCCAGTTTCAATTTAGTGGGGTTGAAGAACATAGTCTGGGAACAACAATGAAGAGAAATGAGACACAAGCAGAGACAGAAGCAGATTACAGAAGGCCTTACATGCCATGATAAGGAATCAAAACTATTCAGCTGAAAAGGAGAAATGTCCAAAGAGCTTTGAAACCCAATCTATCAGCCTATGCAATCTGCTCCCTTTATAACCATGTATGCATTTCCAAAACTTAAACAAAGCTGATTTTATATTTAAAATAGTAAAATATGTTGCTACATGTGGGAAAAACAAATCTCTGAACTTTCAAATAAAGTCACTAAATAACATGCAGTGATGGCAGTTTATAACTCTCAAAGATATTCAAGAATCAAAAATGTAGCCGAAAGAGGGTTTATGGCAATGCATACACAAACATCCACCATAAAACAAATTAGAAGAAACTACTAGACCATCTTACCACATGACAGGAACTGTCAATACCTATGCTTCATAGGTATTAACTCACCACTCTAAGACACAAACAATTATCCCCATTGTCCCTTCATCCCAGATGAAGAAATTGAGACACAAAAAGGTGTACATATTTTTTTCAAGATAATACACAGTGAGTAGAGTTGAATCAAACCCAGATAAACTGGACCTAGAATCCATACTACTCTTCTGCCTCTATACTATGGGAAACCCAGGTAGAAAACACAAAATGGTACAACAAAAGAACAGAATGAGTGAAGGCCAGCAAAAAATGAGTTGGCAAACTTCTACAATTAAAAATAAATACGTGCATTTATTTTAAAATATTCCATCAGATTTGCCAAATACATGAGCCAAAACCTGGGTCGAATAGCAAATGGAACCAGCATAAAGAATCTGCAAACAAGAGAACAGTTATGTAAATTATAAGAGATCACTATGAGAGATTGTTCTGTAAGTATTTTTTAAATGACACTTTTAAGTATTAACAACATAGGGAAATGCTCACAAATAAAATATTGACTGAAAAGGTAAACAAAAAAATTGTTTAATAGTACAATCTCAATTTTAGAAATAGTATAATATTATATGAAGAAGACTAGAAGGAAAAACAAATATATTAACAGTGTTCATCTTTTGGTATATAGAATTATAAATAATTTTTCTCTTCTACCTGTACCTTTTAGTATTTTTCTTTTACTTTCTTTCTTTTTTTTAAGACTGAGCCTTGCTATGTTGCCCAGGCTGGTCTTCAACTCCTCCTGGCCTCAAGTAAAGTGATCCTCCCACCTCAGCCTCCCAAATAGCTGGGATTAAAGGTGCAAGCCACCTCACCAGACCCTTTAGTGATTTTTTAATTCTTTTCTTTTTTTAGAGACAGAGTCTCACTTTGTTGCCTTTCAGTAGAATGTCGTGGCATCACAGCTCACAGCAACCTCCAGCTCTTGGGCTTAGGCAATTCTCTTCCCTCAGCCTCCTGAGTAGCTGGGACTACAGGCACCTGCCACAAGGCCTGGCTATTTTTTGTTGCAGTTTGGCTAGGACCTGGTTTGAACCAGCCACCCTTGGTATATGGGGCCAGAGCCCTACTCACTGAGACACAGGCACCACCCTATTTTCAAATTCTTAATGATTCAAGTACATGGACAAAATTCCTACTTTTAGAGAACATATATTTTTAGGGACCTATTTTTTTTTTTTAAAGGAAAAGATTAGGCAAGTTACCCTTTTTTTCAAATAAGGTCACAGTATAAAGAAATTAAGATAAAATGTATTGAAACTTTTACTTCATTTCATTTTGATCCAATCCCGTGATCAATTAATTATTAAGTTAAATAACTCCCAGTTTTAATATACCTGACTGTCCACCCCATGAACTACCATGCTTCAGTACCTCTAGTAAGTTTCAAGACTCAAGCACTCCCCTGTCTCTGATCCAGCACCAAGACTTCTCTGAGGACCCTACCCATACCAGGCAGAATCAATCATTTCCTCCTTTGTGATATTCCTATACTGAAGATACTTCTATTATAATATTTATTAATCTGCATTAAAATTATTTGTTTATATAGTAATATCTCCTAATAGATGGTGGGCTCCCTGAGGACACTGGTGGATCTTTGCCTCCCAGTGGCTAGTATGTTATTCATCCCTACTATGTCAACCTGCACTTGCACAGGATCCCAGCTGATTCCTATGCATATTGAAGTTTGAACAGCATGGTCTAGACCAGTGTTTTTCGACCTTTTTTATCTCATGGCACACTTCAACCTATAGTTGAACTTCCACAGCACACTCAAATTATGTCAATCAAAAAAAAAGAGTAAAAAAAAGAACATACTTACTGTGCTTTGAACTTCTTTCGAAAATAATTTAAAATGATCTTTACGAATTTTCACAGCATACCTAAGATCCTCTCACGGCAAACCAGTTGAAAATCACTAGTCTAGACTCTAAGGAGTCAGCCTACGAAGGAGCCCAATGTTCTGTATCTTTAACAGGCATACCGGTAATACTGATGCTGCTGGTCTGATAAACCATGCTTTCAGGAGTAAGAGTCCAGAGAAGGAGTCAGCAAACTGCAGCCTCCTGGCCAAATACAGACAGCCACCTGTTTTTGTAAAAAGAGAATAAAAAGAGCCAAGTTCATTGGTTTTGTGAATGGCAGAGCTGCGCAGTTGCAGCAGACATGCATGGTCCACAACACTTTATTATCTGACCCTTTATGGAAAAAGCACACCACTTCCTAGTCTACTGGTCCTAACCTTAAAGCTAGCTGCCTCATATAAATGAACACATCTTTATAAATCAAAGAAAACATTAAAATAATTTTCTTCCAGTTCTACTATTCCCTGTCATAAGAACTACAAAACTTGCAAAATTACGCAAATGTTTCTAATTTCAACTCTGATTTAAGTTGCCTCCTATACTCCAATTAGAAATTTTATACAATCATTTCCCAAAGTACATATTTCATACAATCATGCTTGCATTTCATCAAGGCTAATATTTCCTGAAACCACTTTGCCACTGAGAGGCAAAAATGAGTAAGACCCAGTCAGTGTCCCCAGGGAGCCCACCATCTCTTAGGAAATATTGCTATATAAACAAATAATTTTAATACAGACTAATAAATATTAGAATAGAGGTATCTTCAGCATAGTAGTCGCACAAAGGAGGAAATGACTGAAAAAGCTAATGTGAAAATCCACTTCAGAATTCTGAAGTACATACAGAGCTAGCAGCAGCACACAGGCATTTCACTATCACCTACTCTTTTCCACAAAGTAAGACAGGACAGAAGAAAGATGTTTGCTTTCTAAGACATCATCTCCAGCATTCTCTATATAGAAGCACCAGCCATGAGTCCAGGAACAGGAAATTAAAAAAAGAAAAAAAACCCAAATCATTCAATTAGCAAAAATTGTACAGATTATGGTGGTCTAACCTCTAAGGAGGTTCCAAGAAATAAAATGCACCATTTGGATTATGGGTTTACATTTATCATGGCTTAATTTCACCATGACTTAACTTCACCCTGGATTATTCTCCCCATCCCAAAATCTCACCATAAAAGATTGCCCTCTCCCACCAAGTTTATACTCTTGAGATATTCATATAGTTTGTGTACTTCTGCTATCTTAGTTCAGCCAAACTATATGGTTTTCATTTACACATTTGTCATCAATCAGACCCTCCAGTCTCTTAATCATTCTTGGGTCTTCTATGAACTCTCTCCAGCTGGTCCCCAGCAATCTGGTAATAAGGTGCCTCCAAATGTCTGCAGCCTTCCAGGAACAGCCGGAAGAACAAGATGGTTAGAACAAGATGAGCTCACTCTCCTCAGTTCCATGACATAATACTCCTGAGTAGTAATCCCTCAGATCACAGTAACCTATATTAAACTACAACCCCATTCCATGCCTCCCAGACCTGGGTATGGGTCATGCCAGAGTGTACTAGAAACCAGAGGACAAATGACATATGTTCCTTCAGTGTTTATTTTACTAGAGCAGTGATTTTCAACCTGTGTGCTGTGAGAGGATCTTAGGTGTGCTGCAAGAATGTTTAAAGATCATTAATTAAATTATTTTCAAAAGAAGTTCAAAACACAGTAAGCATATTCTTCTTTTTAATCTTTTTTTTTTTTTTGAGACAGAGCCTCAAGCTGTCACCCTGGATAGAGTGCCGTGGCATCACAGCTCACAGCAACCTCCAATTCCTGGGCTCAAGTGAGTCTCCTGCCTCCGCCTCCCAAGTAGCTGGGACCACAGGCACCCGCCACAATGCCCGGCCATTTTTTTTTTGGTTGCAGCCGTCATTGTTGTTTGGCGGGCCTGGGCTGGATTTGAACCTGCCAGCTCAGGTGTACGCAGATGGTGCCTTAGCCCGTTGAGCCACAGGCGCCGAGCCGACTTCTTTCTAATCTTTTTTTGGATCAACATAGTTTAAGTGTGCCACGGAAGTTTAACTATAGGTTCAAGTTGTGCCAAAAAGGTTGAAAAACACTGTACTAGAGGATGAGTAGAGAGAAAAAAAAGTATTTTCATATTAAAACAAATTCATAATAAAAAACAGAAGTTAGGCCAGGTACAGTGGCTCAGGCCTATAATTGTAGCACTCTGGGAGGACAAGGCAGGAGGATCACTTAAGCTCAGGAGTTTGAGAACAGCCTGAGCAAGTCTGAGACTCCATCTCTACTAAAAATAGTAAAACTAGGCTCGGTGCCTATAGCTCAGCAGCTAGGGTACCAGCCACGTACACTAGAACTGGTGGGTTCGAATCCAGCTCAGGCCTGCCAAACAACGACAACTACAACCAAAAAATAGCTGGGCATTGTGGCAGGCGCCTGTTGTCCCAGCTACTTGGGAGACTGAGGCAAGAGAATCGCTTAAGCCCAAGAGTTTGAGGTTGCTGTGAGTTGTGACGCCATAACACTCTACCAAGGGCAACATAGTGAGACTGTCTCCAAAAAAAATTTTTTTTAAAGGAAAAAGAAAAAATAGCTGGGCGCTGTGGCGGGCGCCTATAGTCCCACCTAGTCAGGAAGCTGAGGCAAGAGGATGGCTTGACCCCACAAGTTTGAGATTACTGTAAGCTATGATGATACCCAGCACTCTAGCTAGGGTGACAGAATGAGAATCCATCTCCCAAAAAACAATAGGAAAAATTAAAAACAGAATGTAATATTTGAATGAATTTCTAAAGCTAAAAAACATGGCTATGTTAAAAATATTCATAGGTATTTTGTACTTGAGGTAGAAAAGCTGCTAGGAGCTCTGCGCCTAACCCCAGGGGTTACATATCTACTATCCTCTACCACAAGAGTTATGTGAGCCAAAAAGTTTGAAAAGCACTACACTCTCCAAATTCTGGTGTACATTGTCATCAATCCCATATATTCACATTTTAAATGACAATTTTCTGCTGTTTCCCCATCCCTAGAAATCTGTACTTATTTTCTTTTTGCCTAAAATCATTTGTGAAAACTATGTTGCATTTCACTCTGTAATTCACCGACTACCAACATCTTTAGGTTCCCCTGTATCATTCATTCTTCATTCATTTCACATTTCTTGAGTATTTGCTGTATGCCAGGATGAAAGTTAAAAGCTCAAGTCATAAGGATAAGTAAAACAGAATCCTTTCTTAATCTGGAATAACTCGTTCCACCTCTACTGTGGGAGATGGGCAATAGAATGTGGCAAGTGCCCTGAAGGCAAAGAAGGCAAGGAGAGTTTGCCTAAAACAGCAGTTCTCAGCAGCGGCCCTTTAATACAGCTCCTGTTGCACCCACAGGAACTGTATTAAAGGGCTGAGGCATTAGGAAGGTTGAGAACCACTGGCCTAGAAGAATGAAGTCTTCACAGTAAAGACAATGCAGCTAATTACTTAAGAATGAGTAAGCATTTGCAAAGGGGGCTGGGGGGAGGGAAGACTAGTATCCTAAGCAGAAAGAATGGCACAGGCAAAAGTACCAAGTCAAAAAAAAGAGTGATGTAAAGTCCAACCTTATGAAAGCAAAGTGTTTAGAAAGGCCAAATTAAGAGTGAATGATTCGAAATAGTGGTTAAGAATGTGATTCTTGTTACTGACTGATCTTGAACAAGGTACAGCAAGTCAACCTTGTTTCATTACAATGTTAAGGAGCAAAAAAAATTGATTCCCAGCCAGGGTCACTATTTATGTGGAGTTGGCACCCTCTCTCCACGTCTGCATGGGTTTTCTCAGGGTACTCCAGTTTCTTCCCACATCCCAAAGATGTGCACATTAGGTTTACCGGCATGTCTACATGGTTGCAGCCTGATTGGGGTGTGGTTGTGGGTGTGAGTGTACCCTGTAACGGGATGGCATCCTGTCCAGGGTGGTGTCTATAGGATAATCAGGTGAATACATCCATGGGACAAACAGAAATAAGCACATAGGCTCGGCACCTGCAGCACAATGATTACGATGCCAGCCACATACACCTAAGGTGGAGGATTCCAACCTAGCCCGGGCCAGCTAATGACAATTGCAATAACCACAAAAAAATAGCCGGATGTTGTGGTGGGCGCCTTGGAGGCTGAGGTCCCAGCTACTTGAAGTCTGAGGCAAGAGAATCACTTTAGCCCAAGAGTTTGAGGTTGCTGTGAGCTGTGATGTTACAGCACTCTACTGAGGGTGACATAGTGAGACTCTGTCTCAAAAAACAACAACAAAAAAGAAATAAGCACATAATGATACAGAGATACCAGTATCTTGAAGACACAGGGAATGGAAAAGACCATTGTGGACAGCAGTTATGCTAAGAAAAACACTAATGATAGAATTCTGAGGGGATCAACATTACCAAAAAGGGCGGGCACTTAATAAAAAAGAATGAGAAGGAAAACAATCAGAGGAGGAAAAATGGTAGAAGTGGTTTATCACAGGCAAAAGAAAATGATTATTTCTAGAAATTAGTGGTCAACCTTATCAGATCCAAAGATTTATGCCAGAGGGGGAACTCAAAAATCAGCCCTCAAGTTTTTTTCCTGAATTATTTAGGACTCTCATTTTCTGATCTAGCAACTCTTCAATAAAATGTGTATGTTTTTCCATCTCATTAATAGTATTTACTTAAACTTGACTTAATGCTGGTACCACGTAACTATATAGTAAGCTCTTCGCAATTCAATTCAGTGATATTATTATTTCAAATCATTTTAGTGCCTGTAACAAATTCAGATCTAAACTAATCTGAATCCATTCTCTAATCCCACATAAACTGCTGGCAAAATATCTTGTCATAAAGTTTTAAAAATCAACTTTATTGAGGTATAATTCATTTACAGTAAATGTTACCAATCTAGAATGTACAATTAGTTTTGATACAAAACGCAATCACGATATAGAACATTTTGTCATTCCCAAAATATTCCCGCATGTACCTTTGTGGTCAGTCCTCCTCCCCCAAGTCCCTAAGCAAACACGGACATACTATCTACCACTGTGGTTTTGCCGGTTACAGAATGCCCTGTAAATTTGCCTAATATGAAAAATATAGTCTTGTGTGTGTGTGGCATTTTTTCACTTAATATAATGGTTTTTAGATTCATATACATTGTTACATGTTTCTGTAGTTCATTCTTCTTTACTGCTGGGTAGTACTCCATCAAATGGACAAACTGCAAAGATGGCTATCCACTCACAAGATGAAGGAAGTTTGGATTATATTCAATTTGGTGCTATTGTAAATAAAGTTGTCACGAACACTCAAGTACACATCTTTGGGTAGACATAATGTTTTCATTTCTCTTGGGTAAATATCTAAGAGTGGGATTGCTAGATTATATGGTTAAGTAATTAACAGATGTATACTTAATTCATAAGAAATTGTCACACTGTTTACCAAAGTGGCTATGCCACTTTTTATTTCCACCAGCAATGCACAAGAACTCATTCTAACAGGTTATGAACTGTTATCTCATTGTGGCTTTAATATGCATTTTCCCAACAATATCGAGCATCTTTTCATGTGCTTATGGGTTATTTGTACAGCTTCTCTGATGAAGTATCTGTTCAAATCTTTTGCCACTTCTTAAGATTTGTGCAAATTATATGGTTCATGAGAAAATTTGTTTCATGTATATAATAATGCATAGTGATCAAGTCAGGGTCTTGCCATTTTTTTTTTTTTTTTTTTGAGACAGAGCCTCAAGCCGTCACCCTGGATAGAGTGCCGTTACACCACAGCTCACAGCAACCTCCAATTCCTGGGCTCAAGCGAGTCTCTTGCCTCTGCCTCCCAAGTAGCTGGGACTACAGGAGCCCACCACCACGCCCAGCCATTTTTTAATTGCAGCCATCATTGTTGTTTGGTGGGCCCAGGCTGGATTCGAACCCGCCAGCTCAGGTGTACACGGTTGGCGCCTTAGCCGTTGAGCCACAGGCGCCGAGCCTTGCCATTTTTTTTTAAACTGAGCTGTTTGTGTCCTCTTACTATTCAGCTGTAAAAGTTCTTTATATATACTAAACACGAGTCTTTCATTAGATTTACATTTGGTAAATATTTTCTGTGACTAGCTTTTTTTCTTTTCTTTTCTTCTTTTTTGTTTTTTTCTCTTGTAAGAGAGAGGGTCTCACTCTGTCACTGAGGCTGAAGTGTGACTGTAGCTTACTGTAGTCTCATACTCCTGGGCTTAAATGATCCTCCTGCCTCAGCCACCCAAAACACAGTGATTACAGGCATGAGCCACCATAGTCAGCCTCATTTTCTTAACAGAAAATAAACTCTTTTTTTAAATCACAAAGATTTTCTCCTGTTTCTTAGAAGCTCATCTGAAAGTTTCACAAGAGAAAATCTCTCATCAAAATTTTTAACAAGATTTTTTATCTCCTGCATTCCATTTATCTCAAAATCATTCAGTTTATAATCCTTTGTTTGCTTTCAAATTCAATTACCATGAACTACTTAAGCTATAGTCTATTTTTGAAGATTTTTATCTTTTCACATATTTTTTCCCTTTCAATCTAATAAATAGTGAGTCTGAATTTAGTTAAGATTTCATCTCTCAGTTCCCTTCTAATTGGCACAAAACCTCCGCACCCCACAGCTGGTTCTTAAAACAACTAAATTCCACAACCCAGAACCTTAAGGTTACAACAGAGGCAATAAACTATTTACTCTTCTGATTTTAAAAAGAAGCTTTTAAAGATCAATCTCACCATATTGGGTTAGTCTAACCTGTGAGGATGCTGGAGAAAATTATCAATCACTGGTTAAATTAAAATTTAGGCTTATAAAAGGCTAAGCTCACCAAGACAGAAGTAATTCCAAATTTCTTAATTCAATGTGGATTTTTCTCTATTACTTCATTCTCTTTAAAATAAGCTAGAAAGTTCTTTAGATTCAAAATGAAATAGCTACCGAGTATATACAAAAGCATAGCTTAGACTGTTAGAACAGTTTGCCATTCATTCTCAGCACAGTTCAGAGAAAGCAAGAAACAGGGATTCAAAGCTAAGGTGAGTTAAACGGGTTGAATAAAAAATGACAACTTGCCATTGCTCATTTTGTTACTTTGTGAGATGTCTGGAGGAAAACAATATAGAAAACTGGCTCATCTCTGTCTCATTCTTTACTTTAAATCTAGAAAACATTAGCTTCAGGGCAGTGCACTGCTCCCTCCCATCCTGATGTGTTTTCTATATACCAAATTGACTCTACTGTGCCTTATCTACAGAATCAGGCCAGGCCCCTACGTTCCCATCCCATGGCAACTTTTATGCTTAGGTGACCTTGGACCACTGAATCTTGGCTATAACAGGAAGATTTTAAAACGAATTCTCTGAATCTGACAAGCCGTCTCCCTCAATAAGTCTAGGAAGTTGTTATTTGATTAACTGTGCATGAAGTGGCAGGCAAACAGCCAGATGTGCAGACCAGTCAGGTGGAACTGGAATGGTCATGCATACACTTAAAAGCAAACAAAATTTCTGCCTCTACTACCTTCTGTTACTTTCAATTCTACTCTTATTTTTAACGAAACTAAATTACTCACATAAGTGAAAGGAAAAGCAAACTTAAATGAGCATTTTATGGTTCCTTAGGAGTCTAAGAAATCTCAACTAACCACAAAAATAGCAACTTAAGATGGCTCAATTTGGAGAAACTCAACATTTACTTATTCAAAACTTCTGTTGACCTAATAATCAATGTTACCAAACAAGAATTTATTAATTTCTACAAATGTATACTAAGAACCCCACCAAATGACAAGCATATACGTTGGACTCTAAGGATTCCAAAATGAGTAGGATCGTCCCCTACCCTTTAGAAACACACAGTTTAGTAAAGAAGATGGACAATAATTACATAGTTGTACTTCCATGTAGTAAAATCTATGAGGTAAGGATGGGAATCTTAATCAGCAGCAGCTCTTAGCTTCTCAGGAAACTTCACAGCACCCCTCTGGGAGCAAAGCCAACTTTCCCATCGTTAACAATGCTCTGGGAGTCAAAGAATACAAAACACTAACTACCTATGCAGAATTATTTATTCTCATGGTCAATGGCTTTCACTCTTCAGCACTAGTCAGAGAGGATTACTGGACCACATACATAGCACAAAAAAAGCACTCATTGGAAACCCCAACCTATTTACCAAAATTACACATGGTCTAACTGGAATGTGGTATTCTGGATTGGGTCCTAGGACAGAAAAAGGACATGAATGGAACAACTTGTGAAATTCAAATAACGTCTATAGTTTAGTTAAGAATAATGTGCCAATACTACTGCCTTAGATGTGAAAATATACCACAGTTATGTAAGAAGTTAATATTAGGAGAAGCTGTGTGAAAGGTATACAGGAACACTCTGTACTAGCTTTATAATTTTTCTATAAATTTAAAATTATTCCACAATAAAAAATCTTTAATTACATGTGATTCTTCACTTTACAGTCTCTCTCCCCAGTAGAATTCTGATCATGCCTCCCTAGTCACTGCCCCATTCAGGTGATGCTCGGTTAAACTGTAAAAACCTTCTCCAACCCTTCTTATAAACCATTTCAACAGACTAGCTGGGTTCACTTCATCAAGACATGAAAAAACAAATCAACCTTGGGAGGTTTTAACTGCTTTCTCTTCCTAACAGCTTCACTATATACACAAAGGAGTATACTTGGATTTGAACTTCCCAAAGTGGACAAGAGAGGGGTTAAAATAATGTGAGCTGGATATCCAGATAAAAGCAATGGAACACTATAGAAAATGTATGTTTGTATATTACTAGATTACCTTTGTCTGATCTCTAGCCAAAAAGTATAATGAATAGAAAATACAATTAACAGATGTTGCAAAACTGCACTGAAATGAATGCTTTAGCTATAAGCTCAGAAAAACATGATGCAAATTCAACTACTCAAGGTAAAAAAATTCATATAAAATTGAGCCAAGCACGGTGGTACACACCTGTAGTCTCAGCTACTCAGGAGGCTAAGGCAGGAGGATCACTTTAGCTCAGAAGTTCTAATCTGACCTAAGCAACATAGTGAGAACCAGTCTCTTTAAAAAAAAAAAATATATATATATATATACACACACACACACACACACACACACACACACACACATATATGTAGTATTGTTCAAGTCAGACTAAACAACAAAACATCTACTAGCTTTAGTTTCTAACAGTTTTTTTTTTTTTTTTTTTTTTTTTGAGACAGAGCCTCAAGCTGTTGCCCTGGGTAGAGTGCCGTAGTATCACCACTCACAGCAACCTCCAACTCCTGGGCTTAAGCAATTCTCTTGCCTCAGCTTCCCAAGTGGGACCACAGGTGCCCGCCATAACGCCCAGCTATTTTTTGGCTGTAGCTGTCATTGTTGTTTGGCAGACTGGGGCTGGATTCGAACCCGCCAGGACTGGTGTATGTGGCTGGTGCCGTAGCCATTTGAGCTACAGGCGCCGAGCCAACTAGCTTTAGTTTCTAATAGCTAAATGAGTACTCACCTCTCTCTACTAAATCCTATCTTGTAAAGTAGGCTTCAAGAGTCCCACCAAGAGAACATCATCATGGTGAAATAACACAATATTGAGGGCTCAGATGTACACATGTACATACATACGTACACACACATACATAAACTGCAATAAAGTTAAACAACCTCAAAAATTTGAAAACTACTATATAAAAGAATATTGATAAAGGCTAAGTATTCATGAATCCTTCAAAGAAAAAGAAACCACAGAAAAATAAACCTAAGCTAGTTAATAGCTAAAGCCATTTAAAAGGTAAAATGATACACTAGAATCCATTAAGGTCATAAATTCTGTTCTGTTACATGGTATGTTGATAGTATTAAGTATTACATAATAGTACTCTGACCTGAACCACTACCAGAAAGATGAACGGGTAGATTAATTCCTCTAAAATATTTCAAATCACATACCTCTTTTCAGCCCCCTACCACAAGTCTTTCTCCAATACAGGACTGTGGTCTTGAAAAGTAACTAGCACATTACTAGTACAGAATGAGCCCTTTAAAAATGCCTTCTGAATAAAAGAACATGCAGCAGTAATTTATCTCTGAAGTATCCTTACTAATCACTTGAACATCAAAATTTAGGAGCAGATTATGCTGTAAGCTATGCTACCACATTTAGGAGGCAGTCAAGGTAACTGAAAAATAATTAACAGCAACAAATGTTTACTGGGGGGAAAAAGCCATGTCATATAAGTCACAAAAATAAATATAAAAACTGTAACTTGAAAATGGAGCAAATTCTCCAGATTAATCTTTTCTTCTTCTTCTTCTTCTTCTTTTTTTTTTAAGAGGCAAAGTCTCACTCCATCACCCTCGGTAGAGTGCTGTGGCATCATAACTCACAGCAACCTCCAAATCCTAGTCTTAGGCAATTCTCTCACCTCAGCCTCCCAGGTAGCTGGAACCACAGGTGCCCGCCACAACACCCGGCTATTTTTTGTTGCAGTTTGGCCGGGGCTGGGTTCGAACCTGTCACCCTTGGTATATGGGGCTGGCACCCTACCCACTGAACCACAGGTGCCACCCCAATCTTATCTTCTTGATGGCCACAACAAGAATCTACCTATAAATTTCTAACATTGATAAATAAGATGTTCTTTAGGAAATCTTTCGTTATTCATAATTTTATAAAGAGATTAATCAACTTAAATTAGTAAGTTAGACCAATTAGTGAATGGAATGAAGTCCAAGCCCAATTATGTGTTCAAACTGTGGGTCCAATGCCTTGAGTGATTTTTTTCTCTTTAAGACTGCCCCAAAATACAAAACAACCCTCTTGACTGCTGAGAAGGACTAAAATAATTTCTTTGCTTCACACGTATGTGCCCAAAAGCAATTACTTTCTACACCCATCCAACACAAATCAACTATGCCTCCCCCACTTCCCAACCCCATCAAAGAATGCTATAGACTAGAGTATTCCAGTACTTTAATCTCAGATTGCAATAAAATTACAAAGTAACAAAAACATATTTTTGTAAGTATGCTCTCATCCCCCTGGAGTTCCCACACTAATTTAAGTCCCTATCAAGTATTAATCAAGGAAATCAGAAAATTCTCATAAGAGAAATTACAAACTGCTTTTCAAAAAAAATTGTTATTGTTCACGGATTCCAACTTTGGAGTACACATGGAGGAGAGTATTTTTCTGTCAATGCCTGCATTACTATTTAGTTATATTCAGTTCTGTCAATGACTAAATTACTACTTAGTCATATGCAGTTTACCCTCTGAATCTATATATAATATTAATCAGTTTCAAATATTTAAAAGAATAACTGACCATGTTTACTTAAAGGGCGTATTGTGTAATCACCAAAAAGTGCATCCAAAAAGTGATTGCTGTTAGATCTATCCACGAATGACAGCTCGGCAGAGACAAGTTCTTTCCAAAAGATTAGGAACTTCTAGTGGTTCCTTCAAATAGGGTAAAGCAGGAGGCACATACAGTATCTATCGATGTTTCAATAATAATAAATAAACATCTATAGATGTTTCAATAATAAAACTATTTCAAAATTGAATATTCAGAGCCTACAGATATCTCAACCACAAAGCTATCTAAATGCATCCTTGCCCAAAAGAAAAAGAAGCAGTAAAACAGAATGCCTACACTTAAATTAACATAGAAAGCCACCCTGCAACTGAGCTTCTCAGGACATGAAACTTTATTAAGTTTTTGAAGTTAATCAACACATTCAAATTCCAGTGCAAGTATATCAAAATACAACTGACATAAAATTACAACTCTACCATATACGCTTCTTAAGTCGAAGATCCACAATGATAATAGAAAATGTTGAGTTTTCTACTATTATATTGGCAGTGTATTCTAAGGACTTCGCATTTTAACTATGAATATGATAACGTAAGTTCTTATAACCCCCATAAGAAAGGGGCTACTATTATAATTATCTCTATTTTACAGATGAAGAAACTGAAGCACAGATTAACTTGTGCAATGTCATACAGCTAGTTCAAGGCTTAGCAGTCTGACTCCAAAGTTTATATTAACCAATATGCTATGTTTCACAGTTAAGAGCTAAACAATGATCACCTTTACTTGTTGATGTTTTTTAACCTGATAATCTTTTTGGCTTCCATACACTAGGATAGCATCGTTCAATAAGAAAAATGCAGGCTTTTTTAGATCAAATAGACCATAAAAGATCCGTGAATAAAACTGGGCTTCAGTTTCCCACGTGTAAAAATGAGGGTACTTAAGCTACTGTGAAGGTCAGAAAATGAAATATGAAATGAAGTGCCAAACATCGTGTACAGAATAACGGTTCTTAATATGACGTTAACAGACAGCTGGAGGATCCATGGATAGGCTTCAGAGACCCCTAGACTCATAAATTGTATGACAAATTGTGTGTGTGTGAGCGCACCCATTTTTAAAAGAATTGTCCCTGGCTTTCTACAAAGTGTCAAGAGGTACGTGATCTCCCAAAAGATTAAGAGCCAATGGATTAGTACACAGCAGGTACTCAAAAACATGGAAGTTACACCTCCCCTTCTTGTTCTCACAAATTCTCCCATTTTCTTTAAAGATGACACACCAAGGCTTCCCAATAAATGTGAATTGTTTTCCACCATTTTCCTGACTTGGTAAATCTTAACATATTCAAGCTAACGCTCCAATTTTTTAAGCTATAGTCTAAAGAAGGTACTCAAACGCTGCTTCAACTCTCTTCCCCGAGACGAAAATATATGCCTGCGGAGAATCGTCCACCTAGCTGCACAAAGAACCATGCTGGCTACAGGAACCTTAGGGTTGGACGCTAGAGACCCGATGCCCCAGCGCTGGGGAATGAGACGAATGTGTCCCCCAAACTACTGTGCCACCCAGGACTCTGATCCCCCCATCCTCATCCTCCCTTCCTCTGGGACACAGGTGCAAGCAGGTCTTCTGGGCTCTACCTCTGCCCGGAGAGAAATATTACCCGAGCCGGGGGTTGCAGCGTAACGAAGTCCCAGCTCTTAGGTCCTGGGAGGCGGTGCCAGCGCTCAGAAGACCAGCTCTCAATCCTCCCTCTAAGAGCCACCACAGCGTTAGTCTCTGCCCGGCCTGGGAACCGGCTTAGGGATTTTCCTTTTCCCAAAGAGGCTTCCGCTTCCGGGCTGGTCTTTGCCGGAAGCAGCACGTGGATGACGTAAAAGTGTCGCGCCGTTGGTGATTCCGGAAGAAACAACAGTGTGGCGTGAGCATGGTTAGAGAGAATCTCAGTAGGGACTTTGTAGACCTCTTTTGGGGAGGGAATGGAGTCAGCCCGTGGCCAAGATTTCTCTACATTCCTCGTGCTTATTTTCATTCTAGTCTTAGCTGTTAAACTGCTCTGAGTGGTGCCTGTTATGCTTTAGGGAATGAAGAGGCGGGGATGGTTATTTGAGGGAAGAAGAGAAGGGAAGGGAATGGACAGGACTTTAAAAGGTGAAGTGTATTTCCAAATCTTTTAACTCTAAAATTTCTGTTTCAAGGGGAAGCAAAAGAAAACAAGGAAATATGCAACCATGAAGCGAATGCTTAGTCTTCGGGATCAGAGGCTGTGAGTGTCCGTAATCAACTGGATTTTTAGACTACTCGAAGATATAATAAAAAGTCACGAGGGGTTAAGTAGTACACTTTTTTTTTTTTTTGCTATTATTTGCTTCGGACATCATTCGGTTTATATAGCATTGGATACTCTTCAAGTGTATAACAGTCGTTTAGCTGCTGAGTTATTACACTGAGAAAAGCTGTGGGAATTATTAAGTATTCACCTTTTCCACTGTTGTTGTGTGATTTATCTACCATATCACATTTAAACCTCATAACAGTATGTGAGGTGGTTATGATTATGTTCTTAGCGTTACAAATGATAGTATAACCAGTATTTATTCACTGATTAGCAATTTTTGTGCATTTTTAGCTTTATGTATCAATTATGATACTTCCAGGCTACTTCCTACTACATTTAATTGCTCCTAAGGTGTATGCCGATGTTAACATTAAAAAGTAACAAATTAACATTTTCTCTGTAGACTAAAAACATTGGAACATTTGGTTTTTGAGTGAGATTATAACTGCTGTGGTTTTCTCTTCTCTCTTGGATTATGCTTGCTTTTTTCCTAGTAAAGAAAAGGACAGATTGAAATCTAAAAAGAAAGAAAAGAAAGATCCCAGCACATTAAAGGAAAGAGAAGTGTGAGTAATCAAAAAATGTTTAAGTTTTTCTTTAAAACTAAAAGAGACACTCTAAATCTATAAACATCTTAGGAATCCAGGCTTTCACTGAGCTAATTTACTTAAGCATTTGTTAGTAAGTCTGACACAATTATGCACATGAAAGTGACATTAATGAGCATATACCAAGAGCAAGGATTTAAAGGTTTTGGATTTTGTGGAACAGTGATATTTCCTTTAAAATCTTGGAGATATGGTTCGGCGCCTGTGGCTCAACGGGCTAAGGCGCCAGCGATGTACTCCTGAGCTGGCAGGTTCAAATCCAGCCCAGGCCCACCAAACAACGAGGGCTGCAACCAAGAAAATGGCCGGGCGTTGTGGCGGGCGCCTGTAGTCCCAGCTATTTGGGAGGCAGAGGCAAGAGACTCGCTTGAGCCCAGGAATTGGAGGTTGCTGTGAGCTGCGATGCCACGGAACTCTATCCAGGGTGACAGGTTGAGGCTCTGTCTCAAAAAAAAAAAAAAATTATTTAGGGGCGGCGCCTGTGGCTCAAAGGAGTAGGGCACCGTCCCCATATGCCACAGGTGGCGGGTTTAAACCCAGCCCTAGCCAAAAACCGAAAAAAAAATCCTGGAGATAAAATCTAAGATTATTAATTTTTTTTTCTGTGCTAAGAATCTTTTAGAACAAATAATTTTCAGGCAACACCTGTGGCTCAGTGAGTAGGGCACTGGCCCCCTATACCAAGGGTGGCGGGTTCAAACCCAGCTCCAGCAACAAAAAAAAATAGCTGGGCATTGTGGCAGGCACCTGTAGTCCCAGCTACTAGGGAGGCTGAGGCAAAAGAATCGCCTAAGCCCAAGAGCTGGAGATTACTGTGAGCTGTGATGCCACAGCACTCTACCAAGGGTGACAAAGTGAAACACTGTCTCTTAAAAAAAAGAAAGAACGAAAGAAAGAATTTTCATTGTTTAATACACCAAAAAAAAAGTAAAGATATATTTTCTCAATGAAGATTATTCCTTTAACTTTATGAAACATTTAACTTTATGAAAACCTCACCACATTTTCCTTATTTTTCTCATTTTGCCCTGAATTAATGATGGTTATATTATCATAGATGGATATTTGTCCCTAGACTAGTATTCGGAATCACTGTCATATTCAACCTAGACATGGTATTTAGAAGAGATGCAGGTTCTGCTATGGTTTTTTCTTTGTTTTGTTTTTTGTTTTTTTTTTTTGAGACAGTCTCACTATGTGGCCCTGGGTAATGTGCCATGGCGTCACAGCTCACAGCAACCTCAAACTCTTGGGCTTAAGTGATTCTCTTGCCTAAGCCTCCCAAGTAGCTGGGACTACAGGTGCTCACCACAACACCCGGCTATTTTTTGGTTGCAATTGTCATTGTTGTATATAGTCCTAACACTGGACAAACTGTTGTCCTATATCAAATTCCATACAAGCATTTTAGGATCCTGTGAGAATGGCAAACTTACTATAGGATCATTCTACTTATGATGGCTATATTCTCCCTATAGCTAGTCTGCTCTCCACTATGGCTAGTCTGCTCCTGCTAGAGGAAGAACTTGGTTGGATAATTGCTTTTTTAAAGTTGTGGCAAAGTGTAGTAGAGGATCTGAGATTAAAATATGATAATGTGGCTGGGTGTAGTGGTTCATTTCAGGAGGCCAAGGTGGGAGGACAGGTTGAGACCAGGAATTCAAGACCAGCCTGGGCAACAGAGCAAGACCCTGTCTCTGCTAAAAATAAATAAGAAAAATACAATATTACTTCCTTGCCTTTTTAAGATTTCTTTCCAATGAACAAGGAAAAAAGAGTTTGATCAACAGTGAACTGTCCTAAGCAGAGAACTTGTTTTTATTGCTACCATCAGTGTAAACTTTGTGTTCTTGTTTTCTTTTACTTTCAGCCCCCAGCACCCTTCCTGCTTATTCTTCCAGTATAATACACAACTGGGCCAACCTTACCACATCTTGGTTGATACCAACTTTATCAACTTTTCCATTAAAGCCAAACTGGACTTAGTGCAGTCAATGATGGACTGTCTGTA
>CAUYRH010129320.1:0-15570 GCA_963574655.1 Perodicticus potto
CGTTGAGGCACTGGCAGGTTAAGTTGCAGCCAAAGCCCCACGTACCGCTGGGGCACCTGATGGAGCAATCCACCCCGTGCCAGCCTGCACGACAAGAATGCCAGGCTCGTGAGGGAACAAAGGCCGCACGGAGCCCTGGGGGGTTTCCACCCGGGTTTCTCTCCAGAGACACCGTGGAGATGCAGCAGAGAGGATCAGCTCTGCTGAGTTAGGCCTCCATCGGAAATGCACAGAACGCAGCCCTCAGGACCCAGCAGAGAGGATCGGCTCTGCTGGTTAGGCCTCCATCGGAAATGCACAGAACGCAGCCCTGAGGACCCAGCCGGCCTCGGTGCCGTGTGACCCTTCAGGAAGCGGGGGCACCTGCGCTACAGCCGAGGCGCTGTGGCGTGCGGGCACCTTAGCGCGCAGTGACGCACGCTGTGGACTGCTCAGTTTTGTTCAGACCTGTAAACTGGAATATTACATGGGAGGGAGCGGACAGTTTGTGCTTGAAACCACAACCCGGTCTTGAAAGCAGGGCCCCATTAACTATGAACTGCGCATCCAGGATCCTGGCTGCACCTACACGGGTGGGGGGGGGGGGCGCGTTCAGCTTTCACAGAAAATCGGCGCTGGGCTGCAGTTCTTGTCGTAACTCCAGGCTGGCCAATTTAGGGGCATGGCCACGTGTCTACTTGTGCACTCTTCCCACAACTACAGAAGCTCACAGGCTTTTGGAGCTGGCGGGGACTTCCGAGAGAATCGGATATGCGCCTCTTCCCGTGTCTCAGGAAAGCATGAGACCTCAGCCGGGCGCTGGAAAAGAGCTCGGGGGGTCGGCCCCGGAGTTTGGGTGCAGCGGGAGCTAGAGCTCTGGCCAAGATTTCTTCCTGGGGCTCTACGAGATACGGGGACCAGGAGCAGATAAGGGACTGATTTATCCACTCTTACCTGCCTTACAAGTACAAGATCCATCCACAGAAGCGCAGACAGCATCGTTTTTACAGCCACAGCGAGAGGAACAGTTAACGCCGTAGGTTCCCAGAGGGCACGGGGTGGAGCAGTCACTGCCCTAGTCGGGCACAAAGAGCAAAACGCATGAAATTTTACCCCACTGAAACAAGGCCAACACAAATAAGCAAAAAATGTATCTTGGCAATTAAACTTCCTCTAATTTTAACACACTGTATTTTTTAAAAGCTGCTGTAAAGTCACCAGTACACAAATTTTAGAGATTTAAGGGCAGTGCTAGCTGGCCTAAGTTTAGGGTCTATTATAGTATTAAGTGAGACCCCAAAAACCCTGCTGCCTTTGTTAGTTTTGCCTTCATAGCAGAACTGAAAAAAAAAAAAAAAACTCTTTGCCCTTGTTCAGACAAAGGGACATATAGAAATAAATTGTAGCCATAAAATTACCATCAATAAATAAAGAAATGTAAACAAGAACTAGATATTAGAGCCCAACGCTTCCCAGACTTCCTTCTATAAAATGTGATGCCATCAGTGGGTGAAGCAAAGCAACAGGACACATTCGGCCCACAGGACCACAGTTAATCTCACAGGGAGCATTAAAAGGGAAAAGTGGGTACCAAAGGTGACTGGAGGTCACCTCCCTTTCAAAACAGAAAGAACTCTGAAGACGAGGCTAATTTAAGGGATCACCCAAAGGATTGTGACGTAGGTTAAAAAATCCTATAAAGATCCTCTCAGGGCAGCAACTTCCCACCCACCAGTTCTACTTTATGTGCTGTAATAATCATCGACATTCTTCATCGTTCAAGGTCTCTTCTTTAAAGTGAGAGAAAATAATTCAAGAACAACCCATTTTCCTTTAAATCAAACATTCCTGATCAATAGCTAAGAACTCCTAGAAATTATGGGCAAAGTTCTTCCCTGTGGGTATGTGGGCATATTGGCAGAGTCTAGGTTTTCAAAGGAACCTAAAAACCAAGATGCAACTAACTAGAGAATGTAAATACATAATTAAGTGCTAACCTGATGCATGATGTGTCTTTAATTTCATAGAATTACAAACAAAAACTTTCGACAATAATATGCAACCTACTTTAAAAAGTAGTTTTTGCTGGCCAATAAAACACAGTGAAATAATTTCTGGAGGAATAATTATGATATATCATACTCCCTGGCACCTTTATATATAACCATTAATGCCATATTTATAGTTTCACCAGCTTTCTGAGTCATCATTCTAAAGTTATTCCTTATATTTGTTTTAGTCCTTTTCTTTTCATCCTCCTTCTTGCCAATGATTTGCATGATCTTAGCACATTCACCGCACTTCACCAAAGGTCACATCAACCATGGTATCACAGCCCTCTTCTTTCTCCCGAGCCCAGGTCACTCACTTTGAATCCTGGAGCACAGGTGCACTTTCCAGTCACACTGTCACAGTCAGCCCCGTTGCGGCAGTTGCAGATCTGCTGGCAAGCTTCCCCGTAGAACCCAGGAGAGCAGGTCTCATTACAGTAGAGCCCTGACCAGCCCGGCCTGCAGGCACACTCTCCAGACATGGGGTGACAGCTGAGAGACGTGGATGGAAGGAACAAAGTCACTCTGGGGCAGACGTGGCACCCGAGGCTGTACAAATGTTGGTTTAGCCATGATCGCTAAACATGAGGGTAATTCCAAGCATAATAATTTAAACTTAATTTCCAGGCTTGGTATGATTTAATTAATTGGCTGAAATCTGATTGCCACTGCAGATAAATTGTATAAAATCAGAATCATCTCTAGCACGATGAGTATTACAACCACGCCCTTCCTTCTGAAATTCCTTTTACTCTTCTTACAACAAAACTCTAAGTTAGTAAAAAGTCAAATCTAAGAGAAGAGCTAGAAAACTCCATCCAGTAAACAATACCAAGTCAGTTATCCAGTGCGATTTCTCTGGAACTCCAAAGGCAGTGACCTGGTCAGCCTGTTTCTCCTCTCAGCCCCTCATACCTGGTGGCAGGCAGCTTTCTCTACCGGAGACAGCAGCCGCGCTGACCCGCCAGGCAGCCAGCTGCTGCTCCATGGCAAATGGGCACATCAGCTGTGCTAAGATGGGCGTGTGAGAGAGCTGATACAATAGGGCATTCTGTGGCACTCTGGCTCAAAACACGTGTGCTCCCACCACAGGAAAAGCTCAACAAACAAACTACCCCTGCTGACAACTGCAACACTGTTTAAAGACCCTCTCTTGATGGGGCTAGAACCCTCCCCTTAACTAGGGCCAACAACAAAATCTGGTGCTGTATCCAGACATTGGCTAAACGACCTCTCCGCAAAGGGTTGTTCATAGATTTGCTGCTCTTGGAAAGAACAATGAGCTCAGAGGCATGAAGGTGGAGGAGGTAATTCCAGTTCTCCCCCTGCCTGGGTAACCTCAGTGAAATCACATAACCTCCCTGTCCCAGTCTGTCCCAGACAGTCTCAGCCACACCCCATAACCTCATATCCTATCTTCCTCCTCATTCTCCTCCTTCAGAAAAAGCCTGAGGGTCAGAATGTTTGGTCCTCATTTGCAGAGATGTATTTAAATACATTTGTAGACCCCTTCTGCAACTCAGGGCCCATGAGCAACAGCCTAGGAACCCAGGACAGCTTCGGGAAACACGGCACGAAGAGATATCCAAGAACAACTGTAGGCTGAGATGATTTCTTGGGCAGAAGAAGTTTCAGGGGTGTCCAACCTTTTATTTCTCTGCCGTTGGAACAGTGTTGTCTGGGGGTACACATTAAATACATAAGTACTAAGGAAAGCCAGTTAGCAATAAAAAATCTCCATGCATACCTCACAAAATCAGCACATGGGCCGGGGCCACATGTTGGTTGGATTCTCCTGGTTTAGATCAAGAGGACAAGGGTTTGAGTCTCAGGTATACTTCAGTCTGCTCAAGTCTGTTTAAAAGCGATCATCTTGAGCAATCACTTATCTTTGAGCAAACACCTGGCATTACCATGGCATCTCCAACATCACGTATCAAAAACTGAGCACTTGTTCTCCTGCCGGTATCTAGATCCGAATGGTCTATATTTCTCAAAATAGCACCACCAACCACTCAGTTTCCCTGCCTCATCTCCCATATCCACTTCATCACTAGGGCTTAGCCATTCTAACTCCAAAATACATTTTGAATCTCCCCACCCATCTTTATCATCACTGTCACCACCCTACTCCAGCCCAGGCCCTCTTATCACCTCTTAAACAGCCTTCCAGCTCAGCTCTCTGTACCCACTCTTGCCCCATCACCCAAGACGCGAATCATATCACATCATTCTCCCCCTTATCCTCCAAAGGCTCCCTACTCCACTTACAATAAAATCCATACTTTTAGTATAGATAGAGTGACTACACAATTTATTGTCTAAGGCAGGACATTTTCAGGAGTGAAGAGGGAGTTACTTATAGTTTCCCTAAGGCAGCAGGCCTACAACAGACTGTCCTTGTGAAATTAGATCTATGCTCACCCTAAATACAGCCCATGGGCCTGTCATCTGGCCATGGCCTACTTCTCAACCTTGTCTTTTGTCATTGTTCTCTCTGGATTTCTTTGAGTTTGTATATATTAAAGCTTTTTCAACTTATAGGCTGTTCCGTGTCTTTAGAATGCCCTTTCCCTGTTCTTTGCCTCTCTGTCCAGCTGTCCTTTGAGTTCTCAGCTTGAGAGGCCTTTACGGACCACCCAGATTTAAACTTGATCTCTCCTCTTTTCTAGCACCCTGTTTTTTTCCCTCATCTCCCTTAACACAATTTATAGTCCTATGCTTATTTTTATACAGTCTTTTAATGTCTTCCTTCTAGCCGGCGAGTTCCACAAGGGCAAGAATTAATTCTGTGTGGTTACCTATCCTGGGCACACAGTAGGTCCACAGTAAATGCTGACTGAGTGAATAAGAGAAAATGTCACAGTCGAGGCAGAGCAGACCTAACCCTAGGGATCTTGCTTTCCCACATGGATCTGCTTCTCCCTGCCGTGTAAGAGTCATTGACACATGTTAAATTGTATTCAGTATATATGCGTACAAAGGCAGAATTTCCCCTAAATTAGTTTCAAAATGTTAAAGTCTTAGCTAAGGGGAATAGCCACTAATCGCAGGGAACACTCATGCGATGTTTGTGATGATGATGTAGGTGAATGCGCAGAGTAGAAGTTATTTACTGAGCAGTGCCGAGACCCCAGCACCGACCTCAACTCTCTGTGTGCCCTGTTCAATTCCAACCTAAGTGGTAGGTATGATCCCACTTTATGAATAAGAAAACAGAGGGCTACAGAGAGTAAGCAATTTATTCAAAGTGTCACACAGCTAGTGGCAGAATCAAATTTGGACCTTGAACCCAGGTTGGTTGGTTTCCTTTTATACCAAAGAAAAAGGAAGTCTTGGTAGTAGCCTGCTGTAGGTGGGGAGACTAAACGTGGAAGAGCATTGCTAAAATTTAGGATAGAGTACAGAGAAGGGGTCAGGAGGATCAGTAAAAATCTCCAAAGTGCAAAAGACAGAGACAAATTTAAGTTTGCTTCATTAAGGGCTCAGTGCTCGTAGCACAGTGGTTATGGCACCAGCCACATATACCAGTGGTGGGTTCGAACTCTGCCCAGGCCAGCTAAACAACTGCAGAAAAAAACTAGCCAGGCATTGAGGCAGATGCCTATAGTCCCAGCTACTTGGGAGGCTGAGGCAAGAGAATCACATAAGCCCCAGAGTTTGAGGTTGCTGTGAGCTGTGATGCCACAGCACTCTACCAAGAGCAACATAGTGAGACTGTCTCAAAAAAAAAAAAAATTACTTCATTAAGTTCCTAAATTTGAGAAAAGGAAATTAAATATTTCAAGTGATGGATGGGTTAAAGTAGCTCACTTTCTCTTAACATGCTGAAAAAGCAAAGATATTTTTCTTTTTTTTCTTTTTTTTTAACAGTGTTTCTGACTTCTTTATTTGTCTTTGCTTTTTTTTTTTACAAGTGAACAGTTTATTAAGAATTAAACAAAGGTATGATGTGCTTTGTACTGTATCACATCAAGATATTTTTCTTGAAAACATTACTTGCCATTAAAAAGTAGAAAGCTATATTCATAGTGTAGAAGTAAAATGTCAAATGAAAGAGACAATTTGGGTACAGTGAGTTGAACTATATGGAAGGCAGACAGAAACACTGATATTCAATGCCCCCTAGTGAGTGCTAGGGCAGTGTACTGGTTCTCAGATTGATTGACACCAAAATTAGTATTCTGCAATTTGTAATTAGATGTAGGAAGCCAGAGCACTCTGGAAGCATTTGATGGGTTCTCACGCAGGCAGCTTAATTGGCAATGAGATTTACGTGTTGATGGAGGAGCGGCAGATTGGAAGTTGAAGGATAGATGTACTCATTACCTGTTTTCCGTCTAAAGGGAAGATTGCTTTGTATGTATGATTATACACATATGGGAATATTTGTCATTTTATATGTACATATAACTACATGTACCTATTATAGTAAAGTTTTCAATTTAATAGATAAGTGACAGTAAGAGTCTAATACCATATAATATTGGCTGAAACAGAATGTGTCACTGAACTTCTGTTATTCACTTCCTTTGATGTTATTAATGCTCAAATGCAATGACAATTAGATGACATTTGCAAATAGACACATCCTGATTGTCTACAGCTATTAAGTGTCCTTATTAACAAGAGTTAATATACCTATGTGGAATCTCATTAAACCTCAAATTTTACTTCCTTTTTCAAAATCATAAAAGTTAGTTTTCACTTAAAAAATTCAGGTCACAGTGAATGTCTTTAGACTCAACACAAGTGCTCAAATTTAAAATACTGATGTTACTTAGAAATATATGAATATTTCTTTTGTTGTTGTTGTTTATTTATTTATTTATTTATTTATTTTGAGACAGAGCCTCAAGCTGTCACCCTGGGTAGAGTGCTGTGGCATCATGGCTCACAGTAACTTCCAATTCCTGGGCTCAAGCGAGTCTCCTGCCTCTGCCTCCCAAGTAGCTGGGACTACAGGCACCCGCCACAACGCACGGCCATTTTTTGGTTGCAGCCGTCATTGTTGTTTGGCAGCCCCAGGCTGGATTTGAACCCGCCAGCTCAGGTGTACGTGGCTGGCGCCTTAGCCTGTTGAGCCACAGGTGCCGAGCCAGAAATATATGAATATTTCAACCATTCTTGTACAATAGATTTAAAATAAAGATGGCTACAAATTCTTTGCAACATTTCCATTAAGAGGTGGAACATGTGTTGCTGGAATCTGGGGTGCAGAGCGATGTCACAAAGGCTAAGACCTGCTGAAGAAGTTGTATGGAATATGGGAGGCTATGAGCTCTCTTAGGCATGTAGCGAACAATCTTTATTTTAACACAGCTTATATAGCCAATACTACACGTATACACCATTAATCAATAATCTTATGACGTATATACATCATCCATCTAAAATCTGGTGATTTGACTCTCGTGATTATCACCTGACTACCTCATGACCAGGCCATCATCGGCCTGCGCCCACCTGTCTATTGATCAAACAACACAATACTCTATCAACTATTATCTTTTACCATCATTACATCTAAAATTAAATCTAAGCCACAAAGTAAACTCTGGGAGAATAAGCTGCTTGAATGCTAGACCCTTAACAGACCATCTGGAGGAAGTTATTCATTCTCTAGGAGTGGTGGAGATTCCTAAGATATACAGAAGACTTGCCTGCAAGCCTTGCCTGTAGGACCAAGCCTTTGTTCACCGAACTATTACCTTCTGCGTGAGCAGGCCTAAGGTGGCTTTTCACTGATAAACATACTGCATCTAGACTTGGTTTGGTAATCTGCTTTGTCCAAAGGGTCGTTAGCAAACATGACACAACCAAAAGCTTGAAAAGTGCTTGCATGTTGGGATTTTCCTTGTCTCTTGCTGCTTTTATTTTTTTATTATTATTTTTTAAAGACAGAGTCTTACTTTGTCACCCTCAGTAGAGTGCCATGGCATCACAGCTCACAGCAACCTCCAGCTCTTGGACTTAGGTGATTCTCTTGCCTCAGCCTCCTGAGTAGCTGGGACTACACATGCCCACCACAATGCCTGGCTACTTTTTTTGTTGCAGTTTGGCCAGGGCCAGGTTTGAATCTGCCACCCTTGGTATATGGGGCCAGTGTGCTACTCACTGAGTCACGGGCACTGCCCTCTTGCTGCTTTTAGAAGCCAGGTACCATGTGAAGAAGCCCAGGCTATCCTGCTAGATGCTGGAGAATGTGACTCAGTCACCCCTACCACCCAGTCAAATGCCAGATATGTGAGTAAGGATATCCAGGACCAATCAGGAAAAGAACCACCAAGCTGAGCCCAGCCCACCTAGCCAAGCAAAAAATCATCAGCTAATAAATAATTGTTGTTTTATACCACTGTTTGGAGGAGGATTTTTTTGAATTCTGTAGTAGCAGAGTCCTACCTGCTTGATTAAACATTACAGTGAATAAGCTAGACTTTCAATTAATAGAAAGATTCTATGCCTTTTGGTTTGAAGGGACCCTGTGTTTCTAAGAGTTTTACATGGCAGTTCAAGAACTGTTGATAGATGGATGGTTTCAACTGTGAGTAAAACAAGATAAGAGTCATATAATCTACATTCAATTGATTTGGATAGAAATTTGTAAAAGCTAATCTTTGAAAATAGCTTTCATGATTTGGGGAAGTACTTAATAGACTAATTTTTAAAAATTTTCTGATTATTTGATATACATTATTAGACAGATTTTTAGTGTTATTTTGATTTATGTGATTGTCAAATAATCAAATGTACTTCTACAAGAAAGCATACATGCTTTGGCACATGCGGCCTCTGTCAACCTTATCTCAGTATTGGCCTCAATAACTCTCTACTCACACCTTGCCAATATTGACAAGGTACTCAACAAAACCAGCATTCTCCCTGCTTCTCCAATTCTTCTCATAGTGGAGCTCTTCATATAGGTTTATTATTCTGTTTAATTTTAGCTATGTCTACACACAACAAAGTAGCACACTGGTATAATGCTTTAAGCTTCCACGACGTGAGGCTACTTTCTGTTACAGTGAACCTTCCACAGTAGGGAAGGGAGTCAAACTCATGACTGGTCCCTAATCCTGCCAGATCCCTAAATAGTGGAGAGTTGAAAAACAAACAAAAACCTATAGAGATTATTCATTTTTACTTCTCCAAATGTTTACCTAAATTTGTCGTGTAAAGAATGGCAATATTTTCCATTGGAAATAAATACAAAAGTTGACTAAAGTGGCTTACAAAATTACTTGAATCATGTAGTGAACATACTTCTTTGATATGTCCCACTAAAATGTATTCCAGCACACATACAAATCACAAAGTCTATTTTTCTGTTGCTAACAATGGTTTAAAGAAGAGACCAATCACCTTCTGTTTACTTTTAACTTTTGTGCATTTGGGATTTGATGTGGCCACGAGTTATCTTTCAGAAGCATAAATGAAGTAACAGCTGTGCTGAAGGCAAACAAGTTATTTTAGTAACACACGAACTGCTATATAATATAATGCACTTTTGTCAAACTCAGCTTTTCCAGCAGTCTGCAAACGAGGCCCAGAATTTTAAGTTATGTGCATCTGGACCTTGAGGGAGGCAAACGAAGGGAGGGGTCCGGAAAATATTTTCAGGGGCAGACAAGGTACAGTAGGGTGGGTGGGATCGTGGTTTCCGGTTCTCAAATTCTTCACGAGATTGCTGAACTAAAAGACCCCTGTGAGTCCTGTGTCAGAGCAATCCATTCCGAGAAGATATTTCACATGTGACGGCCACATGTGAAGCACTTGCACAAACTTCCACTGGTGCACTTCCTCTCTATAGCCCTCTTTTTTTCTCCTACAGATGTGCTGTCAGGTCAAAGCTGCTGCAGTGAGAATAATTCCATGATCTTTTACATACTAAACTCGACTTAACCCTTTGTCTCTGACTGCATCTTCGCCTCTTGGGGAATATCGCAGAATCCCTCACTTAGGGAAACGTTCTTACTAACCTCAGCAAACTTAATTTGCATCAGTGGCCCTTCGTAAGAATAAATAGAACTTAAGATCCACCAATGACCATCTAACAAAGTTAGCACCTCTGGTGCGCGTCATCACTCAAAGTAAAATATTCTTCCCGGGACAGCCCAGAGACAGGAAGAGCCTTAGGGTGGGGACCTCGCTGTCCATCCCTCCTTTCCAATCCCAGACCCAGAGACACGACCTTCCAAGAGCTGGTGACGCTCACCTCTGAGTGTTGTCCCGGTGGCAGGGGCACCGCTTGTCACATTTGATGCCGTACAGCCTCTCTGGACACAGGCGCGCCTCACAGCGCTCACCAGCAAAGCCGGCCTCACAGAGGCAGGCGCCGCTCACGTGGTAGCATTTCCCTCCATTGACGCACTGGCAGCTCTCAGCACAGCGAAGTCCATAGGTCCCAACTGGACACTCATCCTGGCACCTACCAAGCAACGGGGCAGGTGCAGAAGACAGTGTAGGTAATGCCATGTGTGATTCATAATGGCTTTATTATGCATAAATTGAAACTGCATTTTACTCTTTATTTATTTTTTATGAGAGTGTCTCACTCTGTCACCCTGGGTACAGTGCCATTGCGTCTTAGCTCAAAGCAACCTCAAACTCTTGGGCTTGAGCAATCCTCTTGCCTCAGCCTCCCCAGTAGCTGGGACTACAGGCGCCTGCCACGACACCTGGCTAGTTTTTCTGTTTTTATAGACAGGATCTTGCTGTTGCTCAGGCTGGTCTCAAACTCCTGAGCTCAGACAATCCACCGGCTTTGGCCTCCCACAGTGCTAGAATTATAAGCCACAGCACCTGGCTTCTTTTTTAGTCGGTCATTATTTAATAAGGTCCTGTTATAGCATGAAAAGCATTACGAAAAATGACAATCACTGTAGCCACATGCAACAATAACAGTGTGACTCGTAGAAAGAAGAAATAACAAAAACAAACTAAAATTACGAGCTTAGGGCATGAATCCTGTATATGACTAGTGCCTGCCAATGTAGCACTTTAGCAGATACCAAGAAAAGGAAAAAAGAAATTATCCAAACATTTGTCCCACTCCATAATTACAGAATGCAAAAAATAGGCTATCCCCATTCCAAAGAAAAAACTTGGTGGTAAGTTTGAAACTAAATTTTAATTCTCTTGGCTTTCATGTGGACATTAATTTTTAATCTCGGCCATGTTTCTGTTCTTTTCAAAGCTGACTGGTAATCACTGCTCCTCATTTAGAAGTTACGTAACTAATAAGCAAAGTCTTCCTTAGATGGGGGGAATTCTGACCTACTGAAATCAGGCATCCTGGATTCCAACCCGAGAGAAAAGCCTTGCCAGAGCAGGTTGTAGGAAAAGCTTGGAGTTTTCTAACACAAAATTTTTGGCATGTACGGTACTGTCCTCCCTTGGGAAGCAGGGCTGCCAAATGGCAAGGAGAGGATCTGAGACCTCAAAACTTCACTTGATTATCTTTTAAAAAATGGCATTGGAGCTCTGTCTCAGAGACAGGGCGTGCTCTGAGTCAGGTGCATGAGGAGGGAAGCTGAGTGGCTGGAGGGGCTCGTGATAGAAAGAAGAAAACGATCTCTCATTGCTCCATGGAAAGCTGGAACGGCTCTAGGGCTAGCCAAGTTTCTCTTTGGCTGGACCAGGTGACGGGGATCTCTGCAGCAGAAGGAGAGCTTTCTGCCAAGGCACAGCCAGACAGGACTTTGTCCAGCAGGCAGGCACTCACCACCAGGAGGGGACACTCTGTCTCGGCAGCCACCGCTCACGTGGCACTCAAGTCATGCCAGACCCAGAGACAAAAATGTAGGTCGGCCTGGCATTTTTCAGATCTGTATAATGTGAGCAGCAAGAAATAATAGCAAATATAAGCACACTTAAGAGAAATGGCAGAGAAACATACTTAAAAGTCACCGTCCTTCCACAAGGCTTTGCATATTTTAATGACAGGGTGCAAAGGCCAACGAGACCAGGGGAAGCAGGCTTCTATTTCAGCATAGAGGACACATCTTGAGAATCCTGTGTTACTCTTCTGGTTAACTGTGGCTCTAGCATATATTAAATACGATGGAGACAAGGAAAGGGCCTCATGTAAGGCTGATTTCACAGATTCTAGCCCTCTGCAGGTGTAGTTGGCAATGGGCAAAATCATCACCTTATCAACAAATTAGCAAAGTTCTAGAATAGCTAATATTTACTATAAAAGCAGATCAGATGTGTGCTTTAAAGTTACATGAGTATACTTGTTTTTAGACCAGAGAGTATTTTTTTTTTTTTGAGACCCTTGGTAGAGTGCCGTGGTGTCACAGCTCACAGCAACCTCCAACTCTTGGGCTTAAGCGATTCTCTTGCCTCAGCCTTCCAAGTAGCTGGGACTACAGGCACCTGCACAACGCCCAGCTATTTTTTTGTTGTGATTATCACTGTTGTTTGGCAGGCCTGGGTTGGGTTCGAACCCTCCGTCTTTGGTGTATATGGCTGGCGCCCTAGCCACTGAGTACAGGCGCTGAGCTGACCAGAGAGTATATTTAAAAGGTACTCTTCATTTTTAACCTGTCAGAAGCTTTAATAAGCCAAGTCACCTAGTTTGTTCCTTAAATATATAAACTTCAAAGAGAAAAATGCTGAGGTATGGTAATTCAGCCTCCTGGTTTCTGCTGAAGGCTGGCAAGATCAATCTGTCTGTCTGGATTTTCTTGCAAGTCAGTACCAAGAGGAAAAAGATAAAGGTAAAATAGTATCACTTTCTCTCTCCTATAAGGATTGGAAAACAAACATAAATGTGAAGCTTTGGACTATTTTCATGGTTTTAATTTAGTAAAAAGCACAGTTCTAAAAAGCATAGTTGGGTGAAAATGGTATAGATCAGAAGCCTGGAGAAATATCTGATAGCAAATTACACAGAACCAATGTGTGTGTAACTCAGCAGAGACTTCCTTTTCTCAGGGAAAACAAAATCCATAATAGCTGGTCCTGACCCATATTTACCTTTCTAACCTATAATTGAACACACTACGCGTTTTTATTACGAATAGTATAAAACAAAAAGTCATTTGATTTTTACTCACTAAAGCGGCTATTCTGTAAACCAGGTTCATATTCTGGCTTTCTTTTTGGTCGATGTTACCCTTATAAGAGAATCTCATTAATAATAGTCCTGTTCCCATCCACCCAACCAGAATGGTAGGCTATGCGTCTCCACGTGTACATTTTCCATCCTGAACATAGTACACGTAACCAGAGATGGCTTATGTTTTTCTGATTGGATGCACTGAAATCTTTGTTGAGCGGTGTTAGCCCCCTTTTTGGTTTCCTTATCTCTAAGAAGCACCACAGCCTAAGAAACGTTATGTGCTTTGTGTTGCTTTTGTGGCCCCAAGTAGAACAAAAAAAAAGCTATCTAAAGAATCGGTGGAAAAGGAAAAGCATTCTTAGGAAAGACCCCAGAGGAGTGATAAAGACATAGCAATGAATATTGGCCACATTAGAAATACGGACATTTTGAAAGCTTCTAATTTTTGTTTATTTTCAATAATGCCCAGGAAGTGGGAAGAATGGACGGGCAAGAAATAGAGGTACACAAATAAAACACAACCCCAATTCCCAAACCAGTGAGGGTCACAGACTAGTTTGAACACCTTTTAGATGATTACATTATTATTACATTGCATCTGTCTGTGACCTTAAGGAAAGGGAGAGGCATCAGCACGCAGGGGGTGACTTCTCCCTCTTTCACCCTTGTCCTGTGAAGCATTTTCCTCCCGGGAGTAACTGGAATAGCTGGGCCAAACCATAATTTAGTGTGAAAGAGTCGCATTCCTCCTTCAACCTTGGCTCTCTGAATCAGCCGCCTACCTTTCTACCATCTGGAACTGCTGCTTTGGGGAAATACAAAAAGTGCTGGGGAAGAGCCAACTTGTCCACGGATGTGGACACTGGAACGAGCCCCCCACTGAAGACCAACGCTGCATTCCCCCAACTCCTGTCGTAATTCTCAACATTTCCTCCTGTCACACACGTTTACCTTCACATTCAGGGCAGTATGGCACACAGGCTTGGAGCACCGCCTTCCGGGCTTTACCCCAACGGAGTCCATGACCCGGTCAGGGATCCCTAAGTGCAGCCAACACTTGCTGAGCACCAGGCACGGCACGGGCCACACTGGGCCCCTGGAGGCCCCAGGACCGCTCTGAGACAACGCCCTTAGCATTAGAAACACTCTTTTAAAAAAAAAAAAATTTTTTTTTGCAGTTTTTGGCCTGGGCTGAGTTTGAACCCGCCACCTTCAGCATATGGGGCCGGCACCCCACTCCTTTGAGCCACAGGTGCTGCCCGAAACACTTTATTTTTTAACCTCTTGAGAAGAACTGTTGTGAGGATCTGGAAACCCTGACTCCTCTCTCTCACTTACTCTGCTGTGCCACATTCTGTTTCCTCACCACAAGCTCCTCTAGGCCTCCCCACAAACCTCCCAGCCTTTTATTTGGGCGTCCCATGCCCTGCTCTGCCAGCCTGTGGGCTGTCTGTTGGGTTTTCTCTATTTGCCCCTGGCTGGGAGGGCCGCCCTCCCCACATCCTGGGAAGGCTTTGCTGCAGACGCCTGTGGTGACCCCTGCTCCTAGAAACAGCAGCCTCTGGCCTAACCTCACTGATCAAGTTGCGCTGACTTCTCAAAAGAAGGCAAATGGCGAGTTAAGAGCCCAGCCCCTCAGGCCTCTTTCCCCACACCTCCTACCGCAAAGCGCCCCTAGCAGTCATTCTCCCTTTCATGACACATGTGCTTATTGTCATCATGTGTGTGAACTCCAGAACCTGGATGGGAATAACAATTGAAGACAGGAAGGAAGTCATCAGTTCATCAGGAAAACTTGTAAGAGCAACAAGTCAGAGGCAAATTCCCTTTGCACGTTGCTTCTTTTTCTCTGGCTCTTTGTCTTCCTTGCCTCAAATCTAAGACTTCCCTGAAAATTAGCTGTTCTTCCCTGTCCCTGCGTTCCAAACATGATGACTATCAGCTTACCTGCCTTGTATGTTTGCTTTTGTGTTGCCTCTAATTTGAAACTTAAATCCTAAGAGAGCAAGAAAACAACCATTATGTTGAAATTTTTAGTGCCCTAAAATATTACGTAAAACTATTATTTAGGATTACGCTTGGTCTTGTGCGTCTCCTATCCCAATTCAGTTTTGCATAATAAGATTTGCAGGGATCCAGAAATCACCTTATGATTTCATCTATCCAAGATACATCTTAAAATGAGGGTTTGGGTTATAAAATTTTGAGTGACCCTCTTACATGTTATAAAAACTGTGTACTGGGCGGCACCTGTGGCTCAAAGGAGTAGGGCACTGGCCCCATATGCTGGAGGTGGCGGGTTCAAACCTGGCCCTGGTCAAAAACTGGAAAAAAAAAAAAATTGCTGGGCTTTGTAGTGGGCGCCTGTAGTCCTAGCTACTTGGGAGGCTGAGGCAAGAGAATTGCCTAAGTCCAGGAGCTAGAGGTTGCTGTGAGCTGTTATGCTACGGCACTCTACTGAGGGCAATAAAG
>CAUYRH010129321.1:0-18777 GCA_963574655.1 Perodicticus potto
GATTTCAGGAGAAAGCTATAGAAATTAAGTTCATGCGGGACTCTCTGAATCTTAGCTCCACATTACTCCCATCTGATGCCCAGGTGATGAAGCATAAAATAAAATATGGGTGCTGCTCCCTGTTCTGGATAAAACTCAGCACAATTTCTGGATGTTGTTAATTTCATGAAATTTGGAGCACCACAGGGCAGAAGCTGTGGGAATATTGGAGAGAGAATGCTCTCATAGCCATTGGGATGGTCGCAATAGGCCTTGGAAGCTATGGCAATTAATGTTCAAACATCTGAAATTACTTATGGGCACCATCATCAAGAAGGTGACAGAAATGAAGAATGTGGTAGCAAAAAAACTTTTTTCTAAATTTTTGAGAGATCTATTGTCAAACATAGATTTGGGGGGTGATATATAGTGAGATTTTAAATATGTACATAAAAGCTAGTGATAGGTATCAATAAAATATTAATATGAACATATTGCTAGACAGAAGCTGAGTAGATCAGAAAAACATCAATAATCTCTCTCTCCTCTTGTTCATAAATGTTCACTCAAATATCTATGAGTTTTAACATTAACATTTATGATTTTTTAAATTCTTAATTTCATGTACAAATGTCTATCTGTAGAAAAAGCTGAATTAAACTTTCCTTATACATAAAAAGTTTGACCTCAAAAAAGTCATTCTAGGGCGGCACCTGTGGCTTAGTGAGTAGGGCGCTGGCCCCATATGCCGGAGGTGGCAGGTTCAAACTCAGCCCCGGCCAAAAAAAAAAAGTCATTCTGACTTTAAATGAAATAGTTAAATGTGAACATCAAAACACTATTTAACACCACTATTTGTGTCTAGTCTGCATTTAAATATGAATATTCTTTTCAAAATGAATTTATATCTACTCACATTTAAAAAGCAAATGCTTTCATAGTTCACTTTACTTCATTCTATTTTATGTTTATGAAAAAATAATCCGTGCCAATAGATCCTTGAAGACATGATTTGAAGTAATTCAAAATTAGTTTAACGTTCTCGAAACTTACTTATGATTTGCTATAAAAAATATGCCCCAAATTATATATGCAAACTTCCATATGGAATTCTTAATCCTCATAAATAATTTATTATAAATAATGTGATATATTCATAATTATATTTACATTTTAAATATTTGAGACAAAAAAAGTTCTGCGGGAAGTGACATTTTCGAACATCTTTAAATTTATTCTGCTATATTTCACAGTTAGCAACTAATAAAGAGTCTTTTTTTTTAATGAAAAGCACATGGTAACACCATTTAATGATTTTGCTGTGTCTTAATACAGTTTTAGGAAATATTCTGTGATTATAGATTGTTATTCTCAACTTTACTTCAATATGTACTCCAATGTTTTAATCTCTTTTTGGTGTTAACATATACACTTCTCTGAAGACAATTAATGTGCAGTTTTCAAGTAATGCTGCCTCGATTTGACTCTGGACCATAGTTAACACCGCTAAGATCATTTATTTTCTTATCTATATGATAGATGTAGTAACTACCTTATAGGGTCTTGGCCTGTATTAAATGAGGTAGTATACTTGTAAATATCTTGGTAGACAGTACTTCATGTATATTCAGTGTTTAACATGTGTTATAATTACCATAATAATGTTGGTGAAACTATATAGCCTCCTTGAATTGTAACTTAGAATTTAGAAGCAAATTATTGCATTTATTAAAAGCAAACATAATATCATATTGACACAGAAAAGTGACTTCCAATGCCAGGAGTTACTTGAGGCCCAAGTGGGTTCCTTGGCTTCCTGTAAGAGAGAATTCAGGAGCAACCCAACAGTATAAAGGGAAAGAGGGATTTATTCAGAAACTGAACAAAGTCTACTCCTCAGACGGCAAAGAGAACGAGCCCCCTGATTCCTGTGGCCCTTTTACTTAAGCAATAGGCTAAATAAACAAGGGAAGGGAGTCATCATGGGACGGGTGGTGTTTTTCTGGGATCTCCATTGGGCTTCCAGTTGGAACTTGCCCCGCCTCCCTCCTGTTTTGATCAGACTTCCTGACTCAGTCTTGCTGCAGCAATGCCCACAGCTGAATCTGTAGCAGAATCTGCCAGTTCCCTATCTCAATATGGGTATCTAATAATAAGGGATTCATGCCAATAAATATTTTTCAGTAACACTGATTATAAAAAGGAGTGATACCAGTCACACTACTGTTGGTTTGGTTCATTTTGTTTTAAATTCAATCTATTTTTCAGGACCTAGAACTTAAAATATGGATGCAATATATACTAATTTTATATCCTCACACCCAGTTTTAAAGTATTTTAGATGAAAGAAAAAATAGGACAAAACAAACATGTTTCTGAGAAAAACTAGGCTCTTAAAAACCTGAAAAACCAATACCCTAAAGGTTGAATACATTTTCAGTGAAAATATTAAAGAGAAAGCACCACATGCATGAAACCTCCTGTGTTTTATGTATTTGGAATCAAAGATAATGAAAAGATATATGTGGGAGTATAATTACTTAAAGCTAACAGAAACAGAAGACATTTATAATCAGTTAAATAATAAAACGATGATATCACCTGATATTTCTTACCATAGGAACTCATTGCTAATTCCCTCCTTATGATATTAAAACTTCAACTTAATATTTTAAATCTATCTTACATATATATGTATGTAATTATTTCAGACTCATTTTCATTTGAAAATAAAATTCCCTTTAATTTACATTCCTCCCTTTCAATTTATGCTCCTTTAATTTCTATCAATATTGCTAAAGAAATTTTTGATAATTATTTCTTATAATCATTAATGATTCTCTTTATTTGATGTTATTTTAATTAAGATTATATGAGAGTACATACTATTGAGGTATATTGTTAGCATTTGTAAGGTAAGGGCAAGGTTGTAGCTGTGGCCTTCACCCTGGAAGTGTGCCATATACCCGTACATTGTACCCCTTAGGTGGGAACTTACTAAACCCCTTCACCTCTTTCTTGAATTTAATTGTGTTTTTCTTTTACATGGGCCTATAGCTGTTAATCTACAAGTTTCCACTTAGTATCAAGTACATGGGATGCTGGATTTTCCATTCTGTGATACTTTACTTAGGAGAACGTTCTCCAAATCCTTCCAGGGAAGTATGAAAGATACAGTCTCCATTTTTTGTAGTTGAATAGTATTTCAAGGTATACATATAACACAGTTTTAATTGATTTGTGGGTTTATGGGCACTTGTGTTTTTTCTAAATCTTTTCAATTATTAATTGAGTTTCTGTAAACATTTGAGTGCAAATGTCCTTATGGTAAGATGACTTTTTATCTTTGGGGTAGATACCTGGTAATGGGATTACAGTATCAAATGGAAGGTCTATTTTTAGTTCTTTAAGATTCTCCATATCTCTTTCCAAAAAAGCTGTACTAGTTTGAGGTCCCACCAACAGTGTTCCCCTCTTTCTGCAACCATGCCAGCATCTGCAGCTATAGGACCTTGTGGTGTGGGCCATTCTCACTGGGGTTAGATGATATTTCAAAGTGGTTTTGACTTGCATTTCTCTGGTGATTATGGATGATGACCATTTTTTCATTATGTTTGTTGTCCATTTGTCTGTCCTGATGGGAAAGAGGACAAATCGAATTGATTTTCTTGAGCTCTTTATAGATTTTGGTTATTAGCTCATTGTCAGATTTGTAACATGGTAAGTGTCTTTTCTCATTCTAAATGTTGTCTGTTTTCTTTGTTGTTTATGTCCTTAGCTGTGCAGAAGTTTTTTAGCATGGCCAGGTCTCAGTTATTTATTTTTGTTGTTGCTACAATTACTAATGGGGTCTTCTTCATAAATTCTTTTCCTAGGATAGTAACATTGAGAGTTTTTTCCACACTTTCTTCTAGGGTTTTATAGTTATGAATCTTAGATTTAAATCTTTTATTCTACGTTAATTTTTGCAAGTGGTGAGAGGTGCAGGTCCAGTTTCAGCCTTGTACATGTGGCTATCCAGTTCTCAAAGCACCACTTATTAATAGGGACTCTTTTCCCAGTGTATTCTCTGATGTGCTCTATTGAACATCAGATGGCTACATAAGGCTGGTTTCATCTCTAGGTTCTCTATTCTGTTCCACAGATCTATGTCTCGACTTTTATGCCAGTACCATGCTGTTTGATCACTAAATGATCACACATTTATAGTATAACCTGAAGTCTGGTAACGTGATGCCTCCAGTTGTGTTCTGATTCATAGGATTGCATTAACTTTTTAGGTTTTTTTTTTTTTTTAATCTGAGTTGATACAAATTGAAGAACTATTTTTTAAGTTTTTCAAAGTATGACATTGGTATTTTAATGGGGATTGCATCAAATCTGCAGATGACTTGTGTAGTTATAGACATTTTAACAATATTGATTCCTCCCTGTAGGGAAAATTGTGCCCTCATCTTGAGGACAGACTTGCTTTCTACTTGAGAGAACTGAAGAGTCATGAGAATGGCGCATGAGTTGTGTACCTGCAGGAGGGTAGGAAACTGACCTCCAAGAGAAAGAATGTATGTGAGATGTGTCAGTAAGGATTCTCTGGATTAGAAAGGTCTCTTGACAATGGGGGCAAGGTTGTGCTCAAGGTCTGTGGTTTTGTAAAAGCAAAGATGGAGACTGCCAGGGATCTGCCCTGGGGGCAGGGTCCAGTTAGACCTGTGGATCTGGCAGTGGTTGATTGAAGAAAAGTTACAAATGATAAGAGACAAAGAGATAGAGAATAGAATTTCTTCAGAACAGAATTTTCAAAGGTGGGAGCACAGGGGACAATGCCTCTTTGTGGGGTTCCAGTGGGTAGCCCCAAGTGTTTATTCCACTCAGCTTTTATTGAGGGCTATTTGCTCCTTTAGCCCAGAGGGCAAGCTATGGAAGGGAAGAAAAACATCAGCAGATTCTCTGAGCAAGCATGTCAAATCCATAGTTTCTATAACCATTAACTGGAATGGTTTAAGCAGTCTTGAGAAATCCAGAACCTGAGCCTTGTGTGAGGGCAGCCTCCTATCTGTGGTCACACAGATTCCAAGAGGGGTTGTTAATCCCTGCTAGTTCACTATGGAGTAAAATGCCCCTGAGATCAATCTCCTCTGAAGAACCAGTGGGAAAGAGGAATTTTCCTCTCATCACCACCACAGAGGCATCTTCCTCTGTGATAAGGGATTTAAGCCATCCTACCCATATTTCAGGGATCAAGCTGTTCCCTTGATCTCTGCCCCAGTCATAATATAAATCTCCACAATGGGTATTTGTTTTGTCTGTTGACTGGGCAGGAGATGGCCTAGTTAATGTTTCTTGCCAGGCCTTACACACAGCTTCCTCTGTGGCCATTATTTCTTCATTGTGTTCACAGACCCAGCAGGGGTGATTGCAAACAGAAGCTCCTAAAGGCCAGGCTTCTAGGAAAAGAAGGAAACTTGCTCAAAGAAATTTAGCAGCAGCTGATTTAAAGGTAAACTAGCTGACTTTCCTTTGTTCCAACTTGCTCAGCTTACTGTTTTATTTCCCTTTTTTTCTGGGGTGTTTTCCCTTGCCAAGAATGGGGTCTTTGGTCCCCATTCCGCCTGCAGGAGACATTCTAGCTGACCTTCTCCAAATCCTCCCTAATCAGAGCTAATGTCAGATAAGCTTTGTCCATGTCTTCCTATTTTATGATAATAAATACAAACTGAGGTTTGCATGGGAGGGTTCCTCCCAGAGTTTCTCAGTTCCCTGACAGACTCTATGTCAGGCCTCTTCATTCATCACACAAAAAATTCCTTCATCTGGTGACCCCAAACTCCATCATTTCCCAGTCACAAACGTGGTATGTTCTCTCATGTTTTAACATTCTCTGCGTTTTTCAGTGTCTCATAGTGCTCTGTGTAGAGATCCTTCGCATCTTTTCTTAAGTAAATTCCAAGGTGTTAAATTTTGTTTAAAGCTACTATGAAGAGTATTTATCCTTGTTTTGAATCTCAGCTTGACTGTTGTTGGTGTATATGAAGGCTACTGATTTATGAATATTTATTTTATATTCTGAGATGTTAATATATTTCTTGATCATTTCCGGGAGTCTTATGAATTGGCTAGGTCTTACAGCACTATTTTGAATAATAATGGTAAAGTGGACAACCTTGTCTGGTGCCAGTTCTAAGCAGAAATGCTTTCAGGTTGTTTCTGTTTATTGAGAGGATGATATGCTCTTCTTTTTTTTTTTTTAACTTCTGTTTATGTATTTGTACATGTTGAAGCCATATTTTACCCCAGGATTTAAGCTCATCAGTCGTGATGTTTTGTTTTGTTTTGATGTAGCTGAATTCTATTTGCTACAATTTTTAAGTATTTTTGCATCGATGCTCTGTAATGATATTGATCTACAGTTTTCTTTTATTCTTGTGTACTTTCCTGGTTTATGTTTCATGGCATTTGCTTCATAGAGGGAGTTGTGAGGAGTCTTTTCTTATTGATATTCTGGAAATGGCTGCAGTATAGGTACAAGCTCTCTTCTTTGAAGAGTTAGAAATATTCTAATGTGAAATCATCTGGAAGTCTTTTAATTGTTGTTATAATTTTGGTGCTTAATATTGCTATGTTAAGAGTTTACTTTCTTCCTGGTTAATTATAGAGAGGTAGTATGATTCCAGCAATGGGTACATTTCCTCCATATTTTCAAATTTCTGGGCATAGTGTTTTTTTTGTAATATTCAGTGATGATCTTTTGAACCTCTCTGGTAGCTATTGTTATTTTGCTTTTTTGTTTTTGATTGAGGTTATTACTGATCTTACTCTTCTGTTTCTTGTCAATCTGGCCCCAAACTTATCATTTTATTTATCTTTTCAAAGATCCAACTATTTTTTTGTCAATCATCCAAATGATTTTATTCTTGATTTCGACTCTTTATTTTATTATTTAATTTCTAAATTTAGCAAGTATCCGTTTCTAACCTCTACATTAAGATATGCCTCCCTTACGACTTTGATGTTATGCATGTTACTGAAAGGAGCTTCTCTGAAATGAAATGCTTTCTTTCCTGCAGCACCTCACCCAGAATCTGATATTAACAGGACCATTTAAAAGTAGGAAAAAAGAACTAGGCTGGTTAAATCTATAAGCACACAGCACAAGTATCCAGAGATGATATTCCTGATGTAACTGCCCTGGTGAAAACATCCTTATAAATGTTTGGCACATACCACCCTCACTATCACCCCCAAATAATATGATGATAATGGCAATAAGAATATTACTAAAATAATAAAATGATTATAATACTATTAATAATAATGAAGTTGTCATTTAGTGGCAGTGTGCTTTTTGCACAGGTTTATTAACCTCCTTATAAATGTTTCTTTGGTCACATAACATGGATAATAATACTTGCTTAAATAGTATAAAATAATACTAATAATACTAGCTTAAAATAGTATAAAATAGTAGTATTTTACAAGTAGTTTAGAAATTATAAGAGCATTAAATATTTTTAGTTTACAATTATGTTCTAAGACATAATATTTTCTAATATTTCTAATATTTTCCAAGAAAATATTTTTCTGTCTTTTCATTTTGTTATTAGTATGTATTACTATTTTTCTATTGATCTCTAAGTGTGCTCTTGACAGTTCATGTATACACAATCAACAGATGCAATTGAATTTTCTATGCGTAAAATTCTGTGAGAAGTTTTTCTAAAAGAAAAATAAGAAGAAAAAGAATACCATCAACACATGAGATTTCTTTTTGTCAAGACTTTACATTTAAATGGAAAGAATTAAAATGCTGCAAGTGTTTCCAGAAATGACATGAAAAATAACAATCTTAAAAATTAAGATTATTGAGAATCTGCTGTGTTAGTTAATTCTGACATTCAAATCAATCAAAGGCTTATGAAGTAACTATTATGTACAGACATTTTGCTATAGGCTAGAATTAAAAACTTAGTTCATAACCCACAGAAGGAATAAATAAAAAATAGAAATATTATATCAATCATATATAATGTGATTTTGTGCTAGAATTAAGTAATCAAACAAAACAAAAACATTCAAGTGTTCTAAACTTGGTAGGATAAGGTAAAATGCAGAAAGAGAAATTTGTGAAGTGTGTTAGGTAGAGGTAATTCTGCTAACAGCACGTCTCAGGAGGAATGTCTGTATTTTTTTTCTCCCTGTGTACATTTTGACTTTAGATAGTATTAATGTTTTTCCCCCTCATTACTTTAGTTGTCTCATGTATCTGGCCTCTCACTCATCTGCAACTTTTATGTCATCACAAAATACAATCAAAACATCAGGCTGTACGATGAAACAAAGCTCAGTATTGAGGCAATTAAGATCAATGATCTTGCTCCTTTAACTACACCCACAGAGTGTAAATCTGATAAGACTACACTTTGAGGATTCTTATCTCAAAGTCAGTCGTTTTTGCCAAATGATTCCTAAATTTGCCGCATAATACCTTTTAATTCTTGAATAATATTTTAAAATAAGTCATGTGATTAAAAAGTTTATGTTCTGGGCGGCGCCTGTGACTCAAAGGAGTAGGGCGCCGGCCCCATACGCCAGAAGTGGCGGGTTCAAACCCAGCCCGAGCCAAAAACTGCAAAAAAAAAGTTTGTGTTCTGATGTTATAAAAAGCAACTAAATTATTGTTATACTTCCAATAACTTAGATACATTGTATGCTAGGAACAGCATCCTTTAATAGAGAACAAAATTATATGACTTGTTTACAAATATTGCTAAAACACTAACTATGCCTAAAATGGCATTTGAGCTTTCAGATTCTTAGAGACTAAAAATGTAAATCAAAATGACAGAAAAATATCCTTAAACTGGACTGGAAGCCACCAACTTTATCTGCAAAGAAATTAGTAGAGATGTATAAGGCAAAACATAAAATAGAATGAATGAAAAATTTAAAAGTGCAAACTGAATACACAAAATACAGAAAAATGAAGGAATATGTCAACAAGAAGCAAGCCCATCTGTCTTGAAAATTTCCAGAAAACACCATAATTGAAGCAGCAGGTGCCACAGGAATGGGCAGTGAACATCAGCAGTAAGGCCACAATCTGAAGAGGGAGCAGTTAAAGCACCAGGTCCTCCTTCCTGTCTTCTCCAAGTAAATACTTTTTCTCTGACCTTGAAGGAAGTGGAAAAATCATTCTCTATAAAAACGAAATGAGGAAAGCTCTAAACTTGAGAACACCAGGCACAGAAAAGACGGAAAATACTGTGGTGAACTAAAAATAGAGGATTAGTTGAAAATCCACTAGGTGTATTTATAGCCTCAAGGCAAGAGATTAAAAGATTCTTTCCTGAGGATCCTGAACCACACTGGAGAAAAGATTTATATAAACCAACGTTTAAGTGTCTTCCACTGTAAAAACAGCTGTACTAGAAAGAGGGTCAGTAAACAAGGGTGGCTGTACATATAAAACAGCCAAATGCTTCTTAATTGCTCATTCCCAAATATGAATTAACTTCCAGATTGTGAGAAATTTCCATAAACTTCCACCATTATACACTACAACAAAAGACAGAACAAACTTGGCAAAAACAGAAATAATACAGGTGGATAAAAAGTACATATAGTACCAAATCAACATAGAGATGGTATATTAAGAGAGATGAAGAGATACATTACTTCTTGGAAGCATAGCAGCATTCTAGAAAAATTGTTTGAAGTCATAAAAAACCAATGGAATACAAAACTCTGAAAGCAAAACATCATCAAAGATAAAATTAAGAAAATATCCTAATAAAAAGTATAAGATATTATAAGAAAGGTAAAATAGGAGAAAAGAGAAAAAAATCAATCCAGGAGGGTCACTATTGTATGAATAATAACTCCAGCACTCCAAAGTATAAATGTAAAGAACATTTTAAAGAAATAATGTAAGAACATGTTCTAACAATATTGTGATGGCAATACGTGTGAAGATTGAAAAGGCCTTCTAAACAAGCACAATTATCGAAAAAAGATCCACAGCAAGATAAATCAGTAAACGTTTTTAGAAATTCTAATAGTAAGACAACATGAAAACACACAAAGAAATAGCATTCACAAGTAGCACTGGACTTTGTGTTAGAAATTAGATAATTGTGGAGTAAAGATTTCTAAACCCTGAGAGTAAATAATTTAGAATCCCATACCTCTTCCAAATATAAATCTAGTGTGAAGTTGGAACGAAGATGGCCTGTAACACGCAAAACCTTAAAACAATTTACTTTACATGTAACATTTCTCAGAATCTACTAAAGTATGTGCTCCATCAAAACAAAGGCATGAACTAAGAAAAGGCCGGCAGAAATCCAAGATATGGTGAGTCCAATACAGAAAAGAGACAACAGGGATTCTCATCACAAGCAGTGGACAGCAAGCCCACAGTAAAAATCAGTTTGGATGGGAGAGAGCGATAGAAGTTTCCAGGAGATGGAAACTTCTGGAGAAGTTTCCAGGAGGAGATCTCCAAGAAGAGACAGCAAATAATCTAACAGCCTTTCATTTAAGATGTGTGCACATGCACACATTTGTTTTCTAAAGAGCGAAACTTTTTCCAATCTATATTATAGATGTTTGGGCTCTTAGCACAACAATGAATTATTTGTATAATTTAAGTAATACCTTTCAATATTCATTTCATCAAAAATTGAACTATTAGTTTGGCGGATGAGGAAACAAGGTGAGAACTCAGTGCCTGTTGTATTAGTGAGGAATTGAATCCCAACGTGAGAAACTAAGACTAGAAAGAAAAATATCCACAATAGGAGAATTGAATGTACTTGCTCACTTACCGTCTTGGATGCATTTTCTCTCTCTTTTTTTTTTCTCACACTCACGCACACACTGTTCAAATGTAGTCATCTGGGCTTCATGGGGTCATCATGGTCCCTGGTTCCCTCTACATTTCTCTTCCCATATTCTGACATTGGCTTCTGTATCTTTCTATTTCTATCCTAACAAATTATCTCAAACAAAGTAGCTTAACAGAATAAGTTAAGCATCTTATAGTTTTATAGATCAGATGTTTAGCATGAGTCTTACTGAGCCAAAATCAAGGTGTCAGTAGGACTGCATTCCTTTCTGAGGCATTTGGAAAAATTATGTTTCCTTTCCTTCCTTGGCACCTAAAGGCTTCCTGCACTTCCATGAAGCAAAGTCCCTTTCTCTTGTCAGATGCAGCAAAACTAATTATTGGTGCAGCAGAAATGGAATGATGTCCCACCAATTCATTGGTAAACACTACTCTTCTGACATTGCTAGAAAGATGTCCTGAGACTTTCTATCAATTTTCTGAAGACACAGAGAAAGCCAAGTCACTGCCTGAAGTTCAACAGTTATTTGTATTTTGGGGAGGGGTGAGAACTTTGTAGATAAAGCAGAGAAGAGCCTAAAGAGATTCCCCATAACAAAATAATATTTTATAATGGTGTCAATTCACATGTGGTTTACAAAGATATTTTTGAGGGGGTTTACTTTCCAGCCACTCACTGTACAAGAATTACACATTTTCCATTAACTTTAGACTGTGCTTTATGTATCTTACAACAGATCTTACTTATTGTCCTCTGAGCGACACCGGCTAAAGGCTGTGGTAGAACAGGAGGATGTCTTATATCATGTAGGGATAGATGTCAATGCCATAGCCCCGTGGAAACTCTTAGAGTTTCCTCTTTATTTTCAAACAGAGACTCTCTTGAAAATAGTACTGGGTGTATTTTGTTTAACTGTTTCAAATACAGGTCTGACAATTTAATTTGTGAACTCATTCTTGGAAGTGATAACTGAGTGTATTCTGTTTAACTTGTTGAAATATAAGGTCTGAACTCATTCTAGAAAAAGTGCGAAATTCCTCCTTGCTCAATATGACTATGATCACCTTTAAAGTACTCCCTGTGGGAAGCTATATACTGATGTCAGTGCCCAGTACACACTTCAGGGCAATTTAGGAACTCCTGCTCTGGAATAGACAACACAGCCTGAATGTCATCAATATGTCTTCCTTTCAATATTTCCTTTATCTTTGGGTAAAACTAAAATTCACTGGGGCTAGATGAGATGAGTAGGGAGGGTGTTCCAATATATTTATTTGCTTTCTGGCTAAAAACTTCCTCATAGATAGCGCCATGTGAGCTGGTGCATTGTCATGATGCATTGTTGGCAAAAAGTTTAGGGTGATTTCATCTAATTTTTTCATGCAGCCTTTTTAGAACTTCCAAAAAGTAAACTTGGTTAACTGTCCAGTTGGTACAAATTCATAATGAACAATCCTCTGATATCAAAAATGCTAGCAACATCATTTTGACTCTTGATTTGGACTGACAGAACTTTTTCATTTGTAGAGAATTGGCTGACTTCCACTGTGTACTTTGATGCTTTGTTTCAGGGTCACATTGGTACACCCAAGTTTCGTCACCAGAGATAACACAGCCCAGTCATTTTTAATGATTTTGTAAAAGCATTGTCTTGCCCCTCCAAAAGGTCTTAGCAAACTTTAGTTCTTCTTTCCTTTTGTTTATTGTTGAGGTCCTTCAGAACCATTTTTTGCACTCACTTTTCTTATGCCAAGATTTTCAGTTAAGATTTTCCTGTTTCTCTATTGATGATATTTACTGGGTCTGCCATGTATCTCATAGTCAGCCAATGATTTTGACACACAATTTGATGAAATTTGCAATGTTTTCATCAGTTCTGCTTGTTATTGATTGTCCTGACCTCTCTCCATCAGTGATATTTTCTCTCCTCTCAGAAAAAAATGTTTAATTCGTTTGTATACTGCCATTTTTTTCATGGAATTGTCCCCATAAATTTAGACCAACATGTCCCTTGCCAAGTTTACAAGAAATTTAAAGTTTGTTTGTTGCTGTGTTTCAATCTCTGACATTCTGACAATGACACACAAAAATACATGACAAAAATGATTAATGCCACTCAGAAAGACACTGCCACACATTGACACAATGCAGTTGTGACTCACTTATAAACTATAGTTATGAAACCTTACCTACTTGTTTGTACAGTGCTGCCAACGTAAGCACACAGGGGCAAGTTCAAAAACTTAATTATCTGTCCTTCCATTTTCTCTAAGATACTACAGAACATGCCCCCTAATTTTAGCAAGTTCAAAGGGTAGATGGGAACTGAGGAAAACTCTCCTCATTATTCTTCCCCTACTTTTAGTAAATGCTCCTATTTTGTGTACTAATGATAACCACTGCCCTATGAAATTAGTGCCGTGTTGTACGCCTCACCAGTTGGGCCTTGTTTAGCAGGTATTTCCTAAACAGTGAATAATCTTGATCAAGGAGGATATGGGTAAGGTTCTAAAGAAAAGCAAAACCAATCATTTAGAGATAGAGAGAGTGGTACTATAAGGAATTGGCTCACACTATTATGGAGGCTGACAAGTTCCACAATTTGTAGTCAGCAAGCTGGAGACACAGGAGACCGGGTGGTATAATTACAGTCCACAGCCAAAGGCCCAGGTATGCCAATAGTGTCCTATCAGTGTGAACACCAGTAGAATATAGACCCTGGAAGAGCTGATGTTTCAGTTCAAGTCATAAGTCAGTAAAAAAAAAATTATATCCCAGCTCTAAGGCAGTCAGGCAAAAGGTATCTCTTATTTGAGGGGAGGTCATCCTGTTTTGTTTTTTTTTTTTTCTGTTTTTCTATTTACACCCTCAGCTGATAGAGGACCACCTAAGGACCTTCCCTTAGGAAGGGAAATCTGCTTTGTCTGCCAATTTAAGTGTTAAACTCATCCAAGAACACCCGCAGAAACTCACTGGTCATATTTGATCAGATAGCTGAGCACCCCAATGGCCCAAATTGACATAACAAATGAATGATCGCAAGTAACTTGCTAATGAAATGACATTTTCCTCTCTGGAAAATTCAATCTCACCTAATTGTCAAGGAAGTGGGAGGCCTGATCCAGAGAACAGCTGAAACCAATGGCTATACATTACACATCAATTAAAAGTCATTTCGCATGTGTTTTTGTTGTTGTTGTTGTGTTACTAATATTTAAATATATTTTTTGAACATTGGAGTCACCAGGTTTCTAGAGCTATAATTTTGACAAAAACTTGTTTGCAGCTTTAACAAAGTTAGAAACTTTCCCCCAATAAAGCTTGTTTTTCTTTTGTACAAAGGGCATTATCTCTGACCCTTATTATCAGACCTGTTGATGACTATAGTTCAGAAAGGATTTCTCCTTTCAAGGAATCACGTGATTAGCTTGGACTCACTTGGATAATCTAGGACAATTTCACTATATCAAGATCCATAGTTTAATCACACCTGCGAAGTCTTGATTTTTTTTTTTCCATGTGAGGAAACATATTCACAGGTTCCAAGGATTAAGGCTTGGACATTTTAGGGCTTGTTTGGCACTGTTACTCTGCTGTCCATCTCTCCCATCTTTGGTATTATTTCATGAAAGTGCTGCAATTCTAGTCACCATGGCCTTCTCGATAAGAAAGATTTAGAGGGAAATGGGAGCAGTGCCTGAGCCACTGACTCACTACCTTTTGCAGGATGCTTCATTGGAACCAGCAATTTCTACCTTCATCTAATTGAACTAATTTTGTGTTTACTTGAGAGTAACCTGAGACATAGCACACTAATCCTTCATAACAAGAAGCCAATAAATTATAACTAAAATCTATAAAGTAATTAATAGCAATAGTACAGCATGTAGAAATATGGGGTTAAATTTTAAAACAAATAGCTATATGAATTGCAAATGATTTTCTCTGGAGAATGGAACATGGGAAAAGGAGAATGAGGGCAGAAGAGAAGAGGCTTCTTTGGTCCTCAGAAATCTGCACTGCACAACTCATTTAAAATGCATGTATGTGTGGTTTGATAACAAATTACATAAAATAATAACTTGGTCTAACCTGTTCATCCTAGTTTTTACTTTAGACTTTGTACAAGGCTAAGCCTTATGCATAGAATGTCACCATTACCCAAATGTAACAAGATTTTTTCTTCCATACAGCTTCAGAAAAGCCTTCTTATTTATACAGTACTTATCTTCTTCTTAGCTTAAATGTTAAGGTATTTTTTTCTCCAGTGATTCTCCTACCAATTATATCGGACAGATGTATTTAACTTTTTAGCATCTTAAATTGGAAGCTATTAGAAAATAGCAACAGAAAAGGGGATTTATGTAGCTTATATTACCCAGAACCACAGCAGAATCCATGTTTAATGGATTCCAAAGAGAAGATTATATAATAGAATTAAAAACTAGCATCCTTCAGCAATTGTAATATTGTCAATTCTGATTGACTGGATTTTGCAATTGCCAAAGGTTTCCCTTTTAGGAAAAAAAAATAGTTTAAAATGTTTTCCACGTGTCCCCATATACATTAAAAACTAAACTAGCAAAATGATTTTTTTCTACATCTGAGTATCCTACATTTTATAATGTGATCACCAAACTTACTTTTCTTTAAAGCATAAATTGTTCATTTCCCATGCATTCCACATTCTCTCTTTTACACAGAAAACAGGAAATTCAATTTCTGTGATGGCCAAAGGAACTTTTGACAATTTAATGAAGTAAACTTGAGAGTCAAAGGGTAAGCAAAGAGATATTTTCCCCCTCATATCAGGAGGCAGCACTGAAGTGGTAAATACACATTATCATTTCTGTTTTTAGTGTTGGACCCTGACCTGCCTGCTCCTAATTTTAAATTGGGAAGTATCTCCCATAATTCTTTCAACAATAACTTTTCTTTTCATTTCCTCATGCTTTGCTACCACCATTAGATGGGAGTAGGAGGCACTCATAGCTACTACATACTGATTCAAGACTAATGTTTTCAACACCCATTGCTTTGTGATTTTCATTCCCCCCCTACCTTTGGCTAGCCAGGGATGTTTATTATAACTTCTAAAGGAATTTCAAGCTATATCCTGTGTGAAAACATGCAGGAGATACATGCCCCAGGATTGCCAACACACTTTGGCCCCTGCCTCCCATGTGATTCTATTTAAAACCATTTAAAGCATCTATTTCTCTGGGGGAGGATGGTGGACTTGTGATACAGTGTTTTTCAACATTTTTTATCTCACAGAACACTTGAATCTGTAGTGAAATTTTGGCTACACACTTGTGTTGATAAAAAAAAAAAGAGTAAAAAAAGAATGTACTTACTGGGCTTTGAACTTCTTCCAAATTAAAGATCATTAACAATTTTTGCAGCATACCTAAGATCTTCTCACAGCACACCAGTTGTGAGTCAGTGACTCACCAGTTGAAAATCACCGACTTAGGAGGACAGAAGTCTCTCCTCTTCCCCTCACGTCCTTCCACTCGAGAGAAAACCACTTTATCACTCAGTTAAATATTTCAGCCAGGCTCAGTAGTCTAAGAGAATATTGGATGGGACCAAGGACAGCACTTCCGTTTGATTAGAACAGTATGTTGTCATCTAGACAGAAAATAATATTGACAGTAATGATAATATTATGCCAAATGGCAATAATAATTCTGGGACATTATTTGATTTAAAACGTGACAAATCAAGAGGACTTAAAAACTTTGGGGTTAAGCTAAATCAATAATTCTCAGCTGTGGTGATTTCGCCCCCCAGGGTATACTTGGTAATGCCTGGAGACATTTTTGATTGTCAGCTATGGGATTTTACTGGTATCTGTTAAGTAAAGGCCGGAGATACTGCTAAACACCCTACAATGCACAAGACAGCCCCACACGACCACAATTGGTGTCTTAAATCTTAATAATGCTGTGGTTGAAGAATCCTGGACTAGCTTAAAATTTACCAAATGCAGCAGGCTCTGACAAAACTAAAAGAGTGAGAAAAACATAGTACATTAACTTAGGTCATTAAATGAGATCACTATGATATGTTATCTTACACTTTTCAGACAGGAAATATATTAACACCAAAGGAACAGATCTTCCAAAATCTCTAACTATTTCATTTAAAGCAGATTCTCTTCACTTCAACACCCTCAGCCCTTTCCGTAACTAATAAGCTCAGCCTCTATTGCAGTTCTGATAATTCTCGGTTTTCCTGGGAATTTCATAGACAAAGGGCAGATACATTCTGGTGGGATGTGTGCTCCTGCTTATAGCAACAGTAGGTTTTTTGCCTCTTGTTGAAAGAAATGTATTCTAATATCTCTGTTTTAAGTACTTTCCCTGCTCAAAGATCATCTTCCTTCTAAACCCTCCCTAACTCCTGTCAAAGATAATTAGTCATTTTTTCCTTGCTTGTCTAAGAATACTTAGTGCACATCTCAGCAGCAATTCTTTTCACTTCGTATTACCAAATCTTGCCTATCATTCAATCTCCCAAAGAGTCCTGTTTATGAGCTCATCCAGGCCATAGATCACATCTTATCATTCCTAAAACTGAGCACAGACCTTGGGTGCTTAATAAATATTGATGGCATTGATAAATGAGAATGATTATGAGATCCTTTCAATAGCTGCAGAAAAAGCTTTTGAGAAAAATTCAGCATCCTTTACTGATAAGAACGGTCAAGATAATGGGTATAGATGGAGTATGTCTCAAACTGATAAAAGTCATCTATGACAAATACACAGCCAATATTGTACTGCATAGAAAAAAATAAAAAGCATTCACACTTAGAACTGGAACTAGACAAGGTTGTCCTCTTTTGCCATTAGTATTCATCATAGTGCAGGAAGTCCTAACCAATGCAATTAGGCAAGAGAAGGAAGGGTATCGAACACATCCAGATGAGAATGGAAGAGTTCAAACTTTCACTCTTTGCAGATGATACGATCTTATACTTAGAAAATCCAAAGGACTCAACCGTGAAACTCTTGGAAGTGATCTAGAAATAATGTAACTTCCCAAGATATAAAATCAAGGTCCATGAATCAGTAGCCTTCACTTAGGCCAACAACAGGCAAGCTGAGAATCAAATCAAAGACAAAATACCCTTCACAGTAGCTTCAAAGAAAATGAAAAATGTTCAGATATACCTACCATGGGACATGAGGATCTCTACAGAGAGAACTATTACGAGCACACACTGGGGAATGGAATCATGATTTCACAAATGGTGCTGGCAGAACTGCTTAGCCACATGTCAGGAACTGGAACTGCACCCACATCTCTCACCATTTCAAAAATTAACTCACATTGGATAAAATATTTAAATCTAAGACACGAAATTCTAAAAACTCTAAATAAAGTGTGAGGTAATGATATTGGCCTGGGGAAATTCTGTCTTACCACTGGGGGGAGGGGGAAAATAATGTAATGAAGAATAATAAATGTACTTTTTAAAAAAAGATATTGGCCTGGGGAAAGATATTGGCTCTTTGCAATTGAAGCAAGAAGAAAAATAAGTAAATGGGAACTGGTCAAGCTAAGAAAACCTTCTGCACAGCTAAGGGACACCTTCAGAAAGGGAGAAGATTTTTACATGTTACAAATCTGATAAAGGGCGGGCAGCGCTTGTGGCTCAAATGAATGGTGCACCAGCCCCATAAGCCAGAGGTGGCAGTTTCAAACCCAGCCTTGGCCAAAAACCGCAAAAAAAAAAAAAAAAAAAAAAAAAAATCTAATAAAGTGCTAATAACCAGATCGACAAGAACTCAAACAAATCAACAAGAAAAGAGCGAACAACCCCACAAATGATTGGGCAAAAATCATGAAAAGAATGTTCTCTATAAAGACAGACAAATGGGGGGAGGAGCCAAGATGGCGATCTATAGCCAGCTTTCCGCAGAGGTTCCCATCCAAAAGGAGC
>CAUYRH010129327.1:0-39005 GCA_963574655.1 Perodicticus potto
AAAAGTTTTGTAGTAGAATCCCTGGTGTTTTCCAGATATACAATCATATCATCTGCGAAGAGTGAAAGTTTGATCTCTTCTGACTCTATGTGGATACCCTTGATTGCCTTTTCTTCCCTGATTGCAATGACTAAAACTTACATTACAATGTTGAAGAGCAATGGAGACAATGGGCAACCTTGCCTGGTTCCTGATCTAAGTGGAAATGGTTTCAATTGAACTCCATTCAACACTATATTGGCTGTGGGTTTGCTGTAGATGGCCTCTATCAGTTTAAGAAATGTCCCTTCTATACCAATTTTTTAAGTGTTCTGATCATGAAGGCATGCTGGATATTGTCAAAAGCTTTTTCTGCATCAAGAAAAGAACAAGTGATCCCATCTCAGGGTGGGCAAAGGACTTGAAGAGAAACTTCTCCAAAGAAGACAGGTGCACAGCCTACAGACACATGAAAAAATGCTCACCATCCTTAATTATCAGAGAAATGAAAATCAAAACTACTTTGAGATATCACCTAACCCCAGTAAGATTAGCCCACATGACAAAATCCCAAAACCAGAGATGTTGGCGTGGATGTGGAGAAAAGGGAACACTTATCCACTGCTGGTGGGAATGTACACTAATGCATTCTTTTTGGAAGGATGTTTGGAGAGTACTTAGAGATCTAAAAATAGACCTTCCATTCGACCCTATAATTCCTTTACTAGGTATATACCAAGAAGACAAAAAAATCACACTACAACAAGGACATCTGTACCAGAAGGTTTATTGTAGCCCAATTCATAATTGCTAAGTCAGGGAAGAAGCCCAAGTGCCCATTGACCCACAAATGGATTAATAAATTGTGGTACATGTACACCATGGAATATTATGCAGCCTTAAAGAAAGATAGAGACTTTACCTCTTTCGTGTTTACTTGGATGGAGCTGGAACATATTCTTCTTAGCAAAGTATCTCAAGAATGGAAGAAAAAGTATCCAATATACTCAGCCCTACTATGAAGCTAATTTAAAGGTCTCATATGAAGACTATAACCCAACTATAGCACAAGAATATGGGAAGGGAGGGGAGGGCGGAGGTTGGGGTGGAGGGAGGGTAATTGGTGGGGCCACACCTATGGTGCATCTTAGAAGGGTACAGGCAAAGCTTACTAAATGCCAAATACAAATGTCTTCATACAATAACTAAGAAAATGCCATGAAGGCTATGTTAAACAGTTTGATGAAAACATTTCAGATTATATATGAAACCAGCACATTGTACTCCTTGATTGCACTAATGTATGCAGCTATGATTTAATAAAAAAATAAGCATATTACATGCACTAAATAGACTGTAAGTAGTCAATATTTTTATGAAGAATACTTTAGTTAGATTAAGAAGGTCTAAAGAGCAATTTTGCCTCATTTATTTGGTTATTTTAGGGAAAAGATGTTTCAGGCCCTTTTGTCATTATTCCCTACTTGTATTGCTGCAATTTTAAGAAATTCAACAAGGAATACTATAGAATGTAAATAACAGGTGTCAGCTGACAGTTGTATCTGGATGGAGGCATCTAGGTGGTGTTATCACCAAAGGTCATGCGTAGAGTCAGCATCTAAAACAAGGAGTACAAAGCATAACTATCACCGTGTCTAGTTACTGCTGAACATTAATCATAATTTTAATAACTTACAAGAATATTTAATGAATGCTGTCTCTGTCCCACAGAAGCTATTCATGCACCAAGGGTGAGACAAAAAGATGTATACATTTATAAAGAATAACATTTGTAACTTTTTCAACTGTTAAATTATTTCAATTGTTTTTTATTGCCTTAACAATTCAAATAGATGTAAATCTATGTAATAATCTTGATGACCTTATCCTCCTTCATCCCAAGCAAAACAGAACTACTAAACTAGAAATAAATGCTGAATTATTGCACCAGAGTTTTATTAGAAGGAGATCAAGAGATTACCTTCAGAAAAACCTGCATCTTCTTCTTCTTTCTATCTACCCAGTTTAAATTCTTAATTATTTTTGTCAATATGGCTAGATTTTTGAATATTAGAAGATATAAATTTTTTGGTCACAATTATTCAACTAATGAAGGGAAGCCAAGGTAAATCCAGAGAGAAAAGTTTCTTAATTTGAGAAAAGGAGCGGCGCAGATTTGTTGGAAAATTCATGTACGCATATGTAAACGTATGTATATTTATATAAGTAAAAACACAGATACGTAATTAAATACAGGTATCCCAAACTAATTATTTAAAGACTTGCATTTAATTTAATTCTTAACTCTGCCACCAACCAACTTGAAGGCGATGGACTTGTTTAAACTCAACTTCAGTTTCTTTAATTAATTACATTATAAAAATATTAGTACTTACTACTGCTTACCTGATTACATTGAAAATAATGTATGTGAGAGTCCTTTCTGCTTTGCAGAGCAGTACATTTCAGTAAAGGATTGCTGGATTTTTATCATGCAAAAATAATCAATATTTTAAATATTTGCCTTAGGTGATCCGGAAGGGGGAAGTCAGCTGTTGTTGGACCTGTACACCTTGTAAAGAGAATGAGTATGTCTTTGATGAATACACCTGCAAAGCATGCCAGCTGGGGTCCTGGCCTACTGATGATCTCACAGGTACCTAGATTATGCTAGCACATGTGCATTCCTCAGAAATCAACTGAAAGCAGACGCAGATATGAGAGCAGGGGTCACATCTCCAAGTATTCCAGAGACTTTTCATGTTTCTCATCCTAGGTGGTCATGTTTATGGGATAAAAAAATTCTTTTGGGACTAGAAGCCTTTCCAAAACCTGTGCAAATTATGAAAATATTTGTAGCTTGGGGAGAGATCTGCCAATACTCTAGTCTTCACTCCCCAATTAGACCAGAATCACTAGGTTGTCTAGAGGGCATTTTCAGCCCATCCTTGGAAAATTCCTGGAAGTTCCTAAGCAGGGCTCCAGTTACTGTGCTATTAGAGGTGGAGAGGAAGAAGTATTAGCCAGACAAAGACTAAAATGTGTAATGGCACAACCAAGAACAAAAAGGGAGCTCAGAATTGGGCAGATGTTTATCCAAAGTTCTTTGTTTCTCTTAATGCTTTTCTTTGATTGAAATCAGAGACTTTACTAATAAGTTTTCAGGTAATATTGGCACAGAGCAAGACTTGTCTCTACTTGCTTATTTTCTTTCTTCTTTTTTGTTTTGGTTTGCATTTTTGCTCCACAAAATGCTAAGGAATATGCCATTGTGCTCTCCAGTCTATATTTTATAATCATTACTAATTTTTACAGTATAAAAATAGAATATGATTCCTCGCATTCTCCCTTCCAACTTGTCTTCCACAAAGATTTATTAAATGCACATGAAGTGTCCATTTGCCTACCACTAAAATAAAGATATTACCTCTGTCCTGAAGAAGTTCACGGTTAACTGAGGCAGGCAAAAAAATAAAAATATGATTACAGTGTAGTAAGAGGATATAGATTTATGAACATGGCAGAATGAGGAGAGGACCCATGAAGCTGAGTTTGCAAAGAAAAGAGAAAAATGCCCACCACGTGGTACTTCAGCTCAGCTAGTGGTTTTAGAATTCCAATGGGAGGATTTAGCACAAAACTCCTAGCGGCTAAAAGATCGTGAAGTCACCAGCATTAGACTGCTCCCTCACAAATAGAGTGATTATCCTCCCTAGTTGAATTAGCTGACCTCCAAAACCTGATTATAAAAATTCTTTGATCACTCCTGGTCGTTCTGAGACAGCTCATCTTTTTAATTTTTTTTAAGTGATTGGTAATGTACGCAGCAGACTTTTCTGTTCCTAAAAAAATTCCAATTTAGTAAGATATCCAAGTGTCTTGTGAGCATTTGAGTCCTATTTTCACCCTTAGATAAGCTCAGAACTGTTAGTGTTGAACACAACAAATTTTATTGAATAGCTGAACTGTAATGTGCCTGCGTACATAAGCATACGAGCATGCACGCATAGATACATATAGAAAAAAGGCCAGAAAGAAAAAATACATTATGATTGTTTTTTTGAAGCGGGGTGAGGAGATCAATACTGGTGATCTTTTCTTTATACTATTTCTACACATTTTTTTTTTCAGTTTCAAACCGGGTTACTATTAAATGGAATATTTTTCTTGCATTGTCAACTAGCTTGCATGGCTAAGCACCATGTGAATGAAAATATAGGTATAATTTTTTGCCTGTGTTTTATAAAACTATGATGCTGGAAAAAACATAGTTTATTTGCTCTTTCATTCAATAGATAAAATTTTAATCATAACTTCCTATAATTTCATTTTAATCATAGGTGCTAGTGAAATTAAGGCTAAAAAACCTCACAGAAATGGTTCCTTTGTCACTTGATCCCCACATCCAAGTCCTTATATATCGTACCACCTTGTGGGAAACAGGCATAAATATGCATATATACAGACACTGGCAAATTGTGTGTGAAGTAAGAGAATAGGAGCAAAATAATAATAATAATTAAGATATTAGAGAAATCATAATTTAAATTTGTGTTTATAAAAGATGTCTCGGAAGAAATGAACATTAGCTGAGACTTAAATGATAAAAAGAAATATTTAGCAAATAAAGGTGAGAAGGGCGTTTCTGGCTGAGGAAACAGCACACGTGAAGTCTGTGTATGGAGAAGCAGGTGGGAGAATGGTGTCAGCAGAGACCAAAAGGCTAGGGCCCACACAGGCGAGGAGAACATGTTCAGGATTTCAGTGTTTCACTATTATGACAATGAGAAACCATTGCATTGATTTCAGAGGAAGGAAAAAACCGTGATTAAAAGCATACTTTTTAAAAATATTGTCCTAGTTATTATGAAGGAGAATAGTTTGGGGAGGGATGGAAGGTGGAAGCAGGTAGACAAGCTGAGTTCTCAGTGTCTCGAACTAAACAGGATGTTGCAAGATGTGAGATACACTTTTGGTAAAATCAACAAGTCATGTTGGATAAATTGGATGCAGAAGGCGTTAAGGAAGGCTGCCAAATTTTCTTCTCAGAAGACTGGAGAAATAAATGCGTTCCTTCACAGAGATCAATAGTTTAGTTTTAGACAAGATTAATTTGAGATGTCTTTGAGACTTTCAAGTGGAAATAAATTAATTTAACAAGTTAAAGGCTTAGTTTGTGCCAGAAAATGTAACAGGGATTGGAAATACAAAATATGTAGCCTAAGTTTCTAAGAAGTGTATAATCTAGTGAGAGAAAAGCATGTCGCCAGGTAAATCTAGTGAGAGAAAAGCATGTCGCCAGGTAAGAGCACAGTTACTAAGTGTTACGGATGAGCAATGAACAAAATATTATGGAAAAAGTCGAGAGGGCATAACTGTCCTTGGAGAATTAGAAAGGTTTATTTTTGAGGCATGAGTTGACCCGCACTCAACAAAAACGTGAAGATAATATTGTCAAGAGGAAGTAGGGCTTTCAGAATAATTAAAATCAAAACCTAGAGAACATCAAGGAATGGACATGGGTTGCTTGCTTGCCTCCTGTAAAGGTGTGCGCACCTTTATGTACCACCTGTTATCTCAGAGATGTTATTTCCGCAGTGTAAAAATAAATCCAAATCCTCTCATTGTTAATTCTTTCTCATCCATCTTTCTAAGCAACTTTCTGGAGTAAGTAATAAATATTCCTTTTACATTTTTTACTTCCTCACATTTGATTTATCACAGCAATTTGTCTTCACCCTTACCATGCTTTTGGAAATATTCTTGTAAAAGATACCAATGACCACCTTATTTACAACCTAATGGTTTTATTTTATGACCCTCTCTGCTCAACGCAGTGGCCCTGAGGGTGCACGTTATCCTGAAGCTTACTCCCCGTCACCCATGTCATCACACAGGGTTCTCTTTCTACCACTACTAGGATTTTTTATTTACATTGGCTCGTCCACTTAATCTAGGTCATTAAAAATTGCCCTTTCCCAGGTTTCCATCGTTAAGTGGCCGTGCCCCTCCCTACGCAGCCTCCCAGGTGGCGTGGTCGGCTTTGATAGCTTCAGTTATTACCCGCACGCTCCGTCGCTCGTCGCTGGCAGCAGTGCAGCCCCGCCTGCACGCCTTCCTCAATTTCAGACTCATGAAGCCAACTACTGCCGAAAATCTCCACTTGGTTATTCCACAGGCACTTCAGTCTATCAGGGCCAAACCTCATCATTTTATCATTGAGCTTCTGGGCTAAGTATAGACCTGCTTTTCTATTCTGTGGGTGCATATGGCCCGTACCGGATGACTTAGCAATCCTGCTTTTTTGAATTTCTAACTATTCTTTTTTTTGAGACAAAGTCTCCCTCTGTCATGGGTAGAGTGCAACGTCATCAGCAAAGCTCACAGCAACCTCAATCTCTTGGGCTCAGTAGATCCTCTTGCCTCAGCCTCCCTGGTAGCTAGGACTACAGGCACCCATCACACTGCTGGACTGGTTTTTATCTATTTTCGGTAGAGACAGGGTCTCACTCTTACTCAGAATGGTCTCATACTCCTGAATTCAAGCAATCCGCCCACCTCAATCTCTGAGAGCGTGAGGATTAGAGGTGTGAACCACCGCAGGGCCTTGAATTGCTAAATATTCTGAACTATCTCCCCTCCTCTCCATTTGTACAACTCTTTTCTTGACTAGGTTCCTATCACCCCTCATTCGACTACTACAGTAACATCTCACCTTATTTCCCAGCTCCCAGATTTATGCCACATCCCTCCAAGTCCACTTCTCATCTGCCTCCTGGATAATATATCCAATATATGGACTTGTTTCTTTTACTTCATTGCTCACATAGGGGAAAAGAAACATCTTTCTTTTCTATCTTAGGTTCATGACTAAAGCCCCTAAAACAAAACACATGTTAACAAGAAAAAAGCATACGGATTTATTCAATGTAAGTTTTATATGACTAGGTAGGATTCATGAGGAAATGAAGACCCAAAGAAACAGGAAAATCCATGCACCTTTATGCGAAGTGGGTCCTCTTGGTAACCTTGAGTCTTTAGTATTAAGGATGTTCCCTTTCTCTGGGTACAGACAGGGCACTTTTCAAGGGAGGTTTCATGACTATTTCAGAAGAGAAGGGGAAGGGGAAAGTGAGAGAGTCCTTCTTGCTTCTGGTGTTGTTTCAAATACCAAGGAGCCATATTTTGGGGTACCATATTCTGAACCCCATTATTCAACACTTATCAATGGTTTTATACTTGTGTAGGATATATCCTAAGCTTTTCAAGATGACCTGTAAAAATATCCCCTGTCTCTCCTACCCTCCTATAATTTTTCTCGTTTTGATAACCCACCACTTTCCAACCACTCATTTTACATTCTAGTCTCAAGGACTCCTTATAATTCTGAAATACACGCAAGGCTGTTATACTCCTCCCTGACTGTAAGTATAATGTCTCTCTGCCTGCAATGTGCTTAGCCCTCTTTCTTTAATTGAACAACTCCTACTCAACCATCCTCACTCTGTCATCTTCTCCACGAAACCTTCTTTGACTAGACTGCTGAGTCTCCTGTTCAGTATTTCTAAAGAAAATTCTACTTCCCTCTTTAAATCATTTTTTATGACTAGATCTTAATAAACTATATACTTATCTGCCTCTCCTACTGAATTAGAAGTTTCTCAAGGACATAGCTATCTTGTAACCATGTGTATATTACAAGCTACTAACACAGTGCCTGCCATAGAGGAGGCTCATAGCACTCACATGTCAACCTGCAATGAAATGAAGGAGCATGTTACAAGTAAGTATTAACGCAGATATTAGGGCCAGCCATTGAAGATGGCCTTTAGACTTTATCTGAAAAACAATTTGGAAACAGTGGAGATTTTCAAATAAAAGAATGAAATCATTTATCTTCAGCTATATACATACATGGGGTGAGTGTGTGTATGTGTGTGTGGTGGGGGAAGGGGGATGATGAGGGGTATTCCAAACCTGGAAAGGTCTCCACATAAATATTATGTGAGGTTCGACCTCTAATTGGCATCTATAACACTGCCTTTTTGATATATATTATGGGAGCACATTTTGATTGATAAAGTCATTAAAATAATTTTTACACTAGCCGTATTCTCAATAGAAGTCATACATTGTCAGGCACCAGTAACCAGGAGATAGAAAGAGAGAGAAAGAGAATCTAGTATGAAGACCAAGAAGATAGGGGAAAAAATAAGATTATAAATGGAGGATGAGGGCAGGACATAGACAATGTCCCCAATTCAGCTTATTTTCATCGAGGACAGCAAGTAGCTATTCCTTACCTAATAATTATGAGATACCTACAGTCGGAGTGAGCATGACAATCAGGATTCCTGCCTTCAAGAAGATCCCAAATATTAACAAGTAATAAGAAGATGTTACTAAGTATTAACAACAGAGAAGACCAGAATGGTATCACCAGAAGCAAACTTCGGTCATATTTCAAGCTGCCTCTTCAGTGAATGGAGGACATGACAATGAAGTAAAGATGGGAGTTGGCCAAACGAAAATGAAAGAGAAGCGTGTTTTGGAGATAGTATACAGGAACTGAAAAGGAACTGGGAGTGGAAAGCAGACATGACAAACTAGGCAAAAACCAACTTTTGGAGGGCTTTGAAAGTCATGGTAAAAAATTTAAAGTTTATTCTCAAGGAAACTAAAAACCACTTCTTTATTCATTCAGCCATCTAGTCCTTCATTAAATACATAGCTAGCATTTTCTCTGCCCTGTGTATAGGGAAGGAAAAATATCTTTTCCGTCCACCTATCTTAGATTTATGGGCTGGAGCACCTGTAACAAAAGATAGAATGACAAGAGAAAATCGTATACATTTATTTAGTATGTTTTATGTGACACAGAAGCCTTGATAAGGAAATGAAGACCAAAAGAAGTGGTGACGCCTGGGTGTTTTACGCTAGATTTGATGAAAAATGGAGTTGTAGAGAAATGTGATAGGACAGAGAAATGTGGAAGATTGAAAAATGGATGAAAAATGGAGAGCTGTAGACAAATGTGATAGGACATAAGTAAGAGGGTAAATTTAGTAAGGCCTGTTCCTTCAGATGCCCTTCTGAAAGAAGTGTGCACCTGTCCCCCAGGTATAGGGAGGGCACCTCTCACATGAAGGTTTTATGACCTGCTTCGGAGAGAAGGGTAGGGAAGGTCAGAAAGTTCTTCTTGCACCTGCCCTTTCTCAACTTTTTTAGCTTAAAATATTCAATATGCCAAGGTATATTTTGAGGTAGAGTGTTATAAATCCCATCATAAGAAATGTAAATGCTGAAAATATTTCTATAAACAATGCAGATAAAATTCCTTGCTTCTATGATATTTATATTCTAATGGACAGAACAGTTCTGAATAAGGTGGCATTTATATTCTAGTAGACAGAATAGTTATACACAAGGTAATTATCTCTAAGAAGAGCCAAAAATTCCATAAGAAAGGAAATGCAATTGTAATGGGCCACTTTATAAATGTTAGTCCCACAGTCCCAGTGTAAAGAACAGATACAGTTTAAAAACATGAAAAGGAAAGATACTGATTTCAAAATAGCAGTATTATATGATGACAGAGAAAAGAGGGAGCTGGATGGGAGTTACATCTGTGGGGTGTGTGAGCCCGTGGGCAACGTTACTCAAATAAGACAAGTAACACTTGTTCAACTCAAATCTTTTATACATTTGGTCTATACGTCATCACGTGCTTAAAATTTCTATAATTTAAAATTCTTCATACTATTTGAGCTACTTAAACATTTTATTCTAAAAGATAAGATTTAAAAATAAAAGATTAAAGTGGGAATTTTAAAAAGAGGTTAAGAAAAAATGATCAGAAGGAAATTTTGCCAAAAAAATCAATGTGAATCTGTTGGTGGTTTGGATTCAGATAATGTCGTGTGAGGAAGAAGCAACAAAGAGTTTCGATTAGGAATTAAAATCAATAGAACTAGCTAATTAATTCTCTGAGAAGAAGGTAGCTACAATGCTGTCTGGTTTGAGAGAGGAAGGAGAAAAAGTAGTGAAAAGCAGCGATTTGGGCTAGACACTCCGAATTTTCTAAAAGCCTTTGCCAAGACACTTTTTCTGGGACACCATCCTCTGCCAGATAGCTGCGAAAATTGTCCTAGAAAGAATCTTTAATTTGTTTTCCATCAAAGAATTTAGGATAAGATATAAGTAGCAAGAACCCTATTGTCTGTAGCTTTAGTCCACAGTCACAGAAACACTTCCGGGTACTTTTGCCAGGCTCTGGCAACCTTCCAATAAATCCAAGTAAAAGGAAAAAGCAAAAACAATGCGTCTTTTAAGAAGCAGCTCAATAAGAAGCCTTATGACAGGAAGTTAGGGTTATTTCCTGCTTTTCACTTACAAAGAAATGTATCTTATTTATTTGAAGTACAAAACTGTAAAGGGGAAGGAAGGCAGTGCTCATCAACATCTTTATGTCAATAGGGACATTCTCTCGGAAGGTCTTTGGTTCCCTGAGTTACCTAATTACTTTGGAGGTTGGAACTTTTACATCTTCACATAAGAGGGGAAAAGCTACAGAGTGACACAAAAGCGAGTTGGTGGGAATCTGGATGGGAGAAGAGCTGGAGCTCCAGGAGGGCGGAGCCGCTGACAGCTTTTCTGACTCCAGCATTGGAATTGCTCTCTTTTCACACATTTTCATTTCATTTGTGTTCTTCAGCTTGTCCTACTTGTCTTGGTACATTTTGTTTGCCTTTTAATAAATAAACACATTAAATAAAAAACATGTGGAAGTGCATCTCATCACCCAAAATTATACCTTAAGCATTTTGCTTTTGAATCCTACATGACAGGTAATATTCTTTTTCAGTTGAATTAACTAAAACTCAGGAAAATTCTGTAAACTGCTCAAGATCACAAAACAGGTAGAAAATCAATCCCAGGTGCTGTGATTCTGGGGTTTTATGCTATGCCACCTGCTCTTCTCTACAATTGCATTTTAGAGCCTCATATTTTCAGGAAATTATAGACAGAGAAAAAATTCAGCTTCAAGCTGCTCACATGTTAATTATCCCTAGGCTGCTCTGATATTTTTCATCCCAAATGTGCTTAAAATATGCTGGCTATTTGGTTATTATAATTAAATTTAGACTAGGAAAGGGTGGAAAATCCTTGCCACTTTTAAATATTATGTGCTCTTGATTTTTTAGAGGAAATATGTTATGAGTTTAAATTAAAGATGTTTATTTTTATTCTAACAGTTGTAATAAATAGCTGTTGTTAATATTAAAAATGGAACAAGTTTTCAGAATTGTGCTATCCAGCTTCTTGGTTTCTAGGTTAGGTTAGACTCTGAATAGGAACAAATGCGGTACAGCTCTTTATCCCATCTTTCATTTATTCATTCATTTCTTCAGCAAAAATATTTTATTAAGTTTCTACTCTGTTTTCAACACTATACTAAGTTCCACTGATACCAATATAAGTGGAAGGTGCCTGATCTTGCATTTATATGAAATCCCATATCCATAGCAGCAGAAGATTGATTTAAGTAATTGCATTAATAGTATAGATATATACATGCAATCATGTAAACATACCAAATTCAGTAATATGAATTATTTACTAGTAAGTTTTTATTGCATTCCAGCTAGTTGCCAAACAGAACTGGGCACTGGGCACACAGTGATGATGGAGCCTTAGTTCTTACCTTCAAGTATCGCAGAGGAAATTTCAATACGTTGACCCCACCTGGCATAGAGTAGGAATGATTTAATGTTTGTCTAATCGTGGAAGAATAGAATGGAGTGAAGGGAGAAACAAAAGGAAGGAAAATTTTCTTCCATTCTTGAGATACTTTGCTAAGAAGAATATATTCCAGCTCTATCCATGTAAACATGAAAGAGGTAAAGTCTCCATCTTTCTTTAAGGCTGATATATATATATATCAGAATTTATTAATCCATTCATGGGTCGATAGGCACTTGGGCTTCTTCCATGACTCAGCAATTATGATTTGGGCTGCAATCAACATTCTGGTATAAATATCTTTGTTATAATGTGATTTTTGGTGTTCTGGATATATACCTTATAGAGGAATTGTAGGATCAAATGGCAGGTCTATTTTTAGATCCCTAAGTGTTCTCCAAACATCTTTCCAAAAGGAACACATTAGTTCACATTCCCACTAGCAGTGTAGAAATGTTCCCTTTTGTCTGGTTTTGGGATTTTGTGATGTGGGCTAATCTTACTGGAGTTAGATGATATCTCAAAGTAGTTTTGATTTGCATTTCTATGATAATTAAGGATGATGAGTATTTTTTCATATATCTGTAGGCCATGCCATTATTGTGTTTTGATCAACGAATAATCCTGGCCCAGGTACTAACTCATTTATGACCTTGGAGAGATTGCGTAGTGTTTCTGAATTTTAGTTTCCTTGTCTACACATTTGGGACTTGAAATCCTCCAACAAAATTTCATCATAAAGATTACAGGTAGCATAAATAAATCTCCCAGCATGGCCTCAAACCCTGGGTAAGAAAAATAAGATGTCTAAAGACCTTAATTTTGGCCCAGAGGATGCTAAGTTCTGACTTTGTGAAACAGCTATTTTCATCAAAATTATACTCATATTGATGAATCAATAATTTCTGGAGCAAATATTATTGACCCAGTTAGTTTTTTGATCAAATATCTGCTTTTCCCCACTTTAATTTTGTTGGAATCAAATATTTCTTCATAAATTATGAAAGGAATATTTTATTAATCAGTATTTTTCCAATGACAAATAGAGATGATTATAAGCATATGCCACTTCAAGCTTTCTTTTGTGAACACTAATTTTACCCATTAATTCCATAAAACTCAGTTTCAGGGGCAGCTCCTGTGGCTCAGGGGAGTAGGGTGCTGGCCCCATATACTAGAGGTGACAGGTTCAAATCCAGCCCTGGCCAAAACCTGCAAAACAAACAAACAAAAACAAAAAAACTCAGTTTCAACATCTATAAGAATTGATATTTCTGTTTATTTGCAGCCAATCACCCATTATGCTACATATGGTGTTATACATTGTCAATTTTATTTTGTGCCAAATATTTCTGCCAATAGTGCTAATTAGAAATTCAAGTCATTGGACATAAAAGAACGAGAAGATGAATGGTGTCTGTGTGCTTTACTAAAGCAAAGAGTAGAGAGCAGTAGTATAGCCAGGAAGTCAGAATCTCAAAACATCCTGCCCCAGGCCCGAGCCCTCCCTTACTCTCCTTCCCCCCGGGACTGGGCTCCTGACATTGGGTTTACCTGGGCCCTCCCGGGACTGGGCTCCTGACATTGGGGTTCACCTGAGCCCCAGCGGAGCTGGCTGTGCTCTTAGCCACACTAACGTGCTCTGTATCCCTGTTGGTTTTCCCCGTGCCCTTCCTGCTCGGGACCAGCTTCTTTTCCCTCCTTACCAGATCATTCCAATAGGGCTTGCACCTGAGTTTTCAAAAACCTTGTTTTGATCCCTCATTTGTGGTGAGGAGTAAAGGATACAGTGTTGACAAAGAATCTCAGCGTAACACCTGACACAGTGGCCCTTAAGTCGCCAGGGTTTGTTCCTCTGCCCTTGCCCTTGGCTTCTTCCCTTTTTAAGAGACTCTATGGCTCCTGGAAGGGGCCTGGGCTTCAGGATTAGACTGTTCTGTGTTAAAATCTTAGTTCTTGCATTTTTTCAGCTGTGTGTTCTTGGATGAGTTATTTCCCTTCTTTGAGCCTTGGTTTTGTTAGCAGTGAGATGGGGAGAGGAATATTTCTTTCACGTGAGCATTGTTGCAAAGGGTAAATGACAATACATGTGAAACACTCACCCAGGTGTGGGAAGGACATGACAAACACAGCCCTTGCCTACATACAGTTTAGGGAGGGACTCAGCAGCAAGTAATAGTCAAATGAAAAAATTATTACAATCAGGATGACTGCAAGGACACGAGTGATAGAAGGGCAAATAACAAGGAAATTTAGAGTCATTGGGGGTTGGGAACGTCACTGAAATCGTGGTCACATTACAATTATGCCACACAATTATGCCAATTGCATGTGAGTGTGTGTGTGTGTGTGTGTGTGTGTGTTTGTGTGTACACAGTGGATATAAGTCTAGTCTTTTACGCAGACATGAGCTTGAATCTTGGCTTTTCCACTGGTAAGTGAATTTTAGCAAAGTACTTTTCTAAATCTCTGTTTCTCCCTGTAAAATGGGATGACCAGTACAGAGAGCTGTCCTGGGGATTTTCCTCTCCTGCCCCCTCACCTTGAACCTTTACCAAGTGCTTTCTATATGCTTTACATCAACGTAATCCCCAAAGTAATCTCATGAAATTGAGACTGTTAACATCCAAAGGAAAATGAGGAAACAAGAGGTAACCTGCCCAACCGTATATGCTCATAAGTGACAGAATAAGACAGAATTTCAGCCCAACAATCTGGTTCATAGGGTCCTGTGTTTTACACACTCCAATCACATGGAGGGGTAGCTCGATACCTGAGTATTCTTTTTTCATTGTGATTATGTATTGCTCCATTGGTTTTCTCCAACAAGTATGTAGGAATTTGCATTATTTTTATCCATCTGCTTAAGACCTATGGAACACAATAGGTGCTCTATAAGTGTACACTGAACAGATGAATGTCCTGGACCTGGCAGAGGCTGTGGCATTGTAGAGGCGGTGGGTAGAGGTGAGAAGGGATTAAGGACCCTTTCCCCCTCCCCAATACCTTCAGAAAGCCTTTCAGCACCCTCGATTGCTATGCGCTCTGACAAATGCATGAAATATGGTTCCTTTCCAGCTGCTTGCGCCGGCTGATTCTGGAGAGGTGCCAGCTGCCTGTTTGATCAGCTTTGGGCAGCTCAGTAGGGTAGGGAAGGTTGAGCAGAGTGCAGCCGGCTGAGAAAACGAGTAAATATTTTATAGACGGTACAGTAAATAATGTATACATTCAGAGAAACAAGGTGAATCTTTTATAGGCCCAAGCCCCTGTTAAGTCTGCAATTAAATGCTGGTGCTGGAAGGAATAAAAGTGAGTCCTAAATCTTCCTCTGTGACACAGAACCGGGGGCCTGCCCTTAAGTTCTGGGTAAGAAGTTTATTCTCTATTTGCTGACATTGAATTCTTCAAGTTTTAATATCTTTCTGCATATAGAACGTCATATTTCTTATCCTAATGCTACTTCTAGATGTATATGTGTGAATACTACTTCACTTATACTTTGTATTTTGATGGTATTTTTTGTGTCTATTTGGACTCGTGTGGTATTTATTTTTGTCCTCACAGCAAGTCCAGTGAGGTGCATGTAGTAGGCACATACAAAATGTCTGGCATTTCAGTTGTTTGTTGAGGACTTCACTTTGAGCCAGACCTTCTTCTAGGAGACGTGGTTCTGTAAGTCTGGAGTGGCACCAAAAGTCTGTACAATCTAATGGTGGAAGATCAATAGTAAACAAGAGTTTCAGACAGAGATAAGTGCCAGGGAGGAACACGAGGGCATGAGGGCAAGTACAGGGGACAGAGCGTACCTAGGACAGGCCTTACTGGTAAATGACATCTGAGCAGCCACTTGCAATGTCAATGATGGTGGTGAGAATGTTCCTATAATCTCAAGGTATTGTAGGAAATGTTGTGTTGTGTGGCTCAGATCAGGAACCAAGCATTTATTCCTTTAGCTTCTGAAAGCTTCCTCCTTCCCCAGAAGTGCCCTCAGCTGAAAGAGCAGGCCTTGACCAAGTTTTGCTCCCACTCTTCAGAGCCCATCCATATCCAGGGGCTGTTTGATGCAGGAGTTCAAAGACCTGACCTCTTTTTCTCAGTGAGGAAATCCCCCTGAATGGGACTCCTGGCTGGCAATGAGGTCCCAGTCACTGGTGGTAGGTGCAGGCCAGACAGCCATGCCATGCTCCAGCAACACAATCTTTAACACTTCAATTAGTGGGGAATGAGGTGGGGCTCCAGGGGAGGGGAATGCAGTAGCCATTGCAATATCTCAGGTATTTAAAGAGGCTTGGGGGAAAGAGTAATTATAAGGACAATAGAATTGGAAAGTTGAGTGCAATGAATGCATTGGAAAAATGCATAACGAAGGCTGGGGGTGATTAATCACCAATTTATGGTAAGATGTGAAAGTCAGAAGTCTTTCTTGGCAGCATATAATCAGATTCTCTCCTTTACTGCAGCCAGAGGGCAGAAAAAACTGAGGCTCTGGCCCAGAACAATTATAAAGGTAGCAGAGCTCTAGAGAAGACTGAGCTTTCAAACACAGCAGGCTGGGTACATCAAGGTCTAGCCCCTCATTGGAGAGGAGACTTGGGGTGGAAACATCTAGATGGATTCCATGTGCAAACGTTGAAATCCCTGATGTCTCTGGATGCTCTTGACCCATGGAAATGACACACTTCTCCTTGATAAAGGGTGGTGCTCTGTTTTTACTTGAAGATAATGTAGAAGCCTCTGCCGTGCAAGATAAAATCCTCCTTTCCCCTGTTGCCCATTACAAATCCACCTCCTCTTCTCCTTATGTCCACCAGGGCAGTAATTATATCAAGTTATAACTCAGCCAAGCTGAGGGAGCCAAAGAACTCAGACGACATAAACCAGCAGGATTAGGAGGGCATGTTTGGACCTGGATCCAAAGAATGATGAGTTAAGGTAAAACAAAAGAAAACTAAAAAAACAAAAAACCCATGAAATGGGATAAATGGTGGTTTACTGATATGAGAACATTATCTGATATAGGATTAACACGCTGGGAAGGACCCCAGCAGATGATATGAACACCTTGCTGGAGCCATATCTTACACAGCTCCAGAAGCTTTGTAAAAAGGTAACCCAACGGAAGGTGAAGGAAAATGGACAGAATAGCATAGTAGATGGTAGAAGAAGGAATCAAAAAGAAGTGGGCACATGGGGGTTGACACACAGGGAAGGCTAGAAAGCCCACCAGTCGTTTGTATTTTGTCAGAGGACTCAGAGGATGCTCTGTTTACCAGAACAATGGGGAAGGTCAAGGACAGAGTGGAACAAGCATTGTTGAAAGCTCAGCTGGCTTCCCTGTAGGGGTCTGACCTAATGATAGGGATGGGGTCACAGAACAGGACTCCCTAATAGCAAGGGGGATGATGTAACCCCCAAATAATAGGGATTACCTGGTGGCACTTAACCATCAGAAGCAGGGCTGGTGTAGCATGACTGGGAGGGACTGACCCCCTGAGAGCCATAGAAAAGGTTAATGGGACACAGAATCCGAAGGGTCAAGATGGATGCACAGGCAATACTGGCATTGCTCAGTCTGTACTCAAAAGAATCAAGAATGAATGAGCAGGAGGCTGTTTAGTTTCTGAACCTGAGTTAATATTCAGACTCACAATCCACTGACCAAAGGAAAGACCAGATCCTTGAAAGAAAAAAACCCAGAAATAGCAAAGAAGTACATTTTCCTTAAGTAACCAAACTCTGGGAACAGGGGATGTGCAGATATTTCAGGGACTACAAGTGATGGGCTATGGGTTGGCATTTTCACCCAGCAATCAGAAGCTTTATCAAGGCCTCCCTGTTAAAGTTATGGCATATGGGGACCGCTAAGTAAGTGGATTCTTGGCCCAAGTCCAGCCCACAGTGTGTCCACTGGGTCCATAGACCCATCTGGTACATATTTTTTTGGTCCCTGAATGTATTATTGGAATGAATGTAATTGGGACTTGGCAAAACCCCCACATCAGGTGTAAGCTATCAAAGTGGGAAAGGCCAAACAAAAGCCTCTGCTAAGCTCCTACTGGCCAGGATAGTAAATTAAAAGTAATATTCTATTCCAAGAAGATGGTGGAGAATAGAGGAAATCAGTTATCCCTGAAAACCTACAGGAGGCAGGGGTGGTGTTCTCACCATGTCACCGATCTGGTCCAAGAGCCTGGGAGCCCACTCACAGGGGCTGAGCCAGGTCTTGCTGCTCCACAGGTCCAACCACAGAGCATCACAGAGCAATCCTGGGCCACCGATACAACGTTAAGCCTTGGAAAGACCAGCCAGACACTTGGTACTAACTTCGAAAGGGTAGTGATATTGACTGGATTCAACACATATTCTGGGTATAGGTTTGCCTTTTCTGCCTGTAGGTCTTTGGTCAGAATAATTATTCAAGCATCTCCAGAGTGTTTTATCGGCCCGGTGCTTGTAGCACAGTGGTTATGGTGCCAGCCACATATACCAAGGCTGGCAGGTTTGAATCCAGCCTGAGCTGGCTAAAGAATAATGACAACTGCAACAAAAAATAGCCGGGCATTGTGGCAGACACCTGTAGTCCCAGCTACTTGGGAGGCTGAGGCAAGAGAATCGCTTAAGCCCAAGAGTTAGAGGTTGCTCTGAGCTGTGATGCCACGGCACTCTTCCAGGGCAACAAAGTGAGACTCTGTCTCAGCAACAAAACAAAACAAAGGAAAAAAAAAAAAACCAGAGTGTTTTATTCATTGACGCTGTGCATAATGTCACATTACAGCAAGGAACCCATTTTGTAGCAAGAGAGGTAAGGATTCATTGGTCCTGTCATATGTGGTATGACTCACAGCTGTCATTTTGATAGAGTGATGGAATCCCTTGTTTTTTTTTTTTTTTTTGTAGAGACAGAGTTTTACTTTGTTGCCCTTGGTAGAGTGCCGTGGCATCACACAGTTCCCAGCAACCTCCAACTCCTGGGCTTAGGTGATTCTCTTGCCTCAGTCTCCCGAGTAGCTGGGACTACAGGCGCCCACCACAGTGCCCAGCTATTTTTCTGTTTTGCAGGTCAGGCTGAGGCCGGGTTTGAACCCATCACCTTCGGTATATGGGGTCGGCGCCCTACTCGATGAGCCATAGGCACCACCTAGGGAATGACCTTTTGAAGAATCATCTATAGTGTCAGACGTGAGGTAGAACCTTGCAGAGATGAATGGCATCGTCCAGGATGCAATAAATAGCTAAATCAATGACCATAGATTGGTGCTATATCCCTAGTGGGTAGAAACTGGGGAGACCAAAGAGTGGACTCAGGGGTGTCTTGCTTACACTACTGACAATAGTCCACCTGGAGACTTCGTGCCTTCCATCCTCACTTCTCCGGACTCTTCCGATTTAGAGGTCCTGGCTCCACCACGGTCCACTTCAAGCTACTACCAGCGAACACTCCTAGAATCCCATTAAAATTGAATCTGTCACTACCTTCTGGTCACTTTACTCCAAAACACTAACAGGAAGGGAAGGAATCAGCACCGTAGTCAGGGTTCCGTACTCTGGTCAGCAGCAGGAGCCACGTCTGCCGTCACACAGCAGAGCAAGAGTGACAGGTCCAATGCATCCAGGACTCGTTGAGGCATCCTGCGGTATTCCCTTGCCAAATTCCACAGGGAACGGACATGCTGACCAGGGCCTCTGGGTCCTTGTGGATGAGGGTGTGCTGACCCACTTAAACCACCCAGGTCAGGAGGGGTGAAGGAGGGTGAGCGGCGTATAAAAGGGGTAAGGAGGGGGCAATGATGAGCGTCTGCAGCATCCAGGAGACCAACTATAGTGGCAGTGACCTGCTTATTCTACTCCTCTTTCCCTTATAAGCTTCTCTGGGAAAAGAAAACAACCAGAATCACAGATCTTCTCCCAGTTGGGCTGAGCTTACTATATAAAGCAACTGGGTCTGAGCAGTGCAACTGTAGGGGCTTCTGTGCTGCTCCCCAGACCCCCTACTTAGGAGCCAGGCGCTGGTTTTCCCAGCTGTCAAGTGTCTGACCGTCATTCAAGCTGGAAAACTTGGGGGGAGCGGAGAGGCAGTGGGCAGGATGAGGAGGAGACCTAATCAATCTCCAGACCCAGTGATTTAAGGGATGTTGCGGGGGGTGGGGGGGGGAGCAGCCATAATTTAAGGCCCTCATTGAATATTGGAGGAATCAATTCTCTCTGTTTAACAAAGAAACCAAGTATGTGAGAAGGGGTGGGGTGCAGTGTGAATCATCCAGAGTCTCGAGGAGCAGGTTTATAGTAAAGATAGGACTGCATTCAAAGATTTTTATTCAAGGTCATGGAAGATGACTCTGTCATTCCAGAAAGGTCTCTCCAGGTTTTGAGGTCTCTCCAGGTTTTGCAATGAAGAAAACTGAAGCTCTGGCGGACGAAATGTCTTATCAACCACCTGCAACTAGGTCTTCAGTCTCAGAGACCCAGAGTCTTTCTGCGGCACTGCAGTATTTTGGGTGTGATTCAACGTTCAACTAAACTTGCGCTAGCTGAGTGTCCTCGGGGGAAGGTTTGTAGGAAACAGGGTGTCAAAAACTGCCCAGTGTCACCTGAGGCAGGGCACTTTTAATTGTGCCATTTCCTCTGCATGTTGACAAGAGTGACTGAGCATGTGGCGTCCCGCACGTCAAACACTTACACAGAGCTTGGTGAGCTCAAGATGAGCTGAACTAGCTGCTCTTTAGCTTGCATCTCTACCCTCTCTCTCCAAGGTTGTCTTTGGATTCTTCACGTTTGCTTTGCTGCCAAATGTGCTTTGTTTCCATCCTTGGCACTGACCACTGTAATCCCATTCCCCCCAAATCCCCCCCCACCATAAGATCCACTCCAAGTGCCCACTGTCCTCTCCCACTCGTCTCTGATCTAATACTGGGCTCCTTCTTTGGTCATGGAGTCCTTGTCATCCACCTGTTCACCCTTTTTCTTGGAACTGCAGTCTAGCACAAATCTGCACATTCTGGCCATGCTTAATTGGTAGGGTAATAGCAATATAATTATTGGTTAACTTCCATTAAGTGTTTATTCTGAGCTAGGAGCTTTACTAAGTTCTTGCATCTACAATCTCATTTAAACTTCATAGTAGCCCCAAAGGTAAACTGTGTCCTAATCTCTTACAGAGCAGGAGGCTGCAGCTCGGGAGGCTCAGTAATGAACCCAAGGCCCCTAGTCTCTTAATAAGTAGAGTGAGGCTCCACACTCAGACTGTCGACTTCAGAGCCTGCACCTCCTGCCCTACTGCCCACCCTTGACAGATTTCCTAGAGGCTATGCCCACCTGTGCCTCTCTGCCAGGTCTTCTGCCTTGCTGCCTCCCTCAGAATCTTGGGGCTGACTTATTTCTGTAAACATTTTTGTTCCTCCATGTAGAAAGTTAGCTCTGAGCAGGCAAGGATGATGACTTGTTTTCTACTCTGTCCAGTTTCTGGAACCAGTGGCTGGCGCACAGTAGGTGCACAGTACAGAGCTCAATGAATCCTATGGAGTGTCCCGGACCTCTCAGACCCTACCTTCCCAGCACCAGCCCACCAGGAGGTCACATTCTAGCTTTGTAGCCAGGCCTGCACCCCTGGCAGCTCTGTCTCTGGGAAACTCCCTTGCTCCCTTTGCATGCCTGGGAGAAGTTTATGCCTCTCTCCCTATCCCCTTAGAGACCTAGAAATCAGTGGTTGCAGATAAAAGCTAGTGTCATAACTTGGGGCCTGGGCTGATTCAGAGAGGGCCTGAGCCACGCATGGAGCATGTGGCCATTCTACCCAGGTGTCCTCTCCCAAAATATTGACTATCACTGATGAGCCCCTACTAGGATGCCGGGCTTAAAGGCTTTATAATACTACTTCATTGAGTTCTTTCTAAAATCTTCAGGACTAAATATTTGTGTCTCCATTTGGTAGATGAAAACATGGAAGTTCAGAGAGATGAATTAAACTCCCCCCAAATCACACAGTAAGTGGCAGAATTAGGTTTTGAGTCCATATCTGTTTGATTCCAAAGGTAGTTTTCATACCTATTAGGCAAAGTTGCAGACAGCATAATGGGCCTGCTCTGGAAAAGGATGTCTGTGTTCAGAAAGCAGGAGCCAAGGCCATCTCGGCACGGGCCCACACTTGGCTCTTTGAAATCTGGTCTGGAGGCCACATAGGGCTTATCATGTATAACTCCAGCTGTTCCCCTCTCTCACTCCCCTTTGGGGTCCCCTGGGGTATGTCCCATTTCTCTCTGACATTCTTGGAATATTTTAAGACTCATTCTTGAAGCATGAACTTTTTTCACTCTTTTCCTCAGGAATTTCTCCTGCTGTGGATGCAGGCCTGCATGGAAACTCACAGAACTTGTGAGCAGATAAGGAAGGACACATTCAGCAGCTCAGCCTCCGATTCCCCCAGGCAGCCTGACTCACTGGAATCTAATAGTAAATCGTTTATTCAGAGGACCGTCAAGATTGGCACGAACCTCATTTTTCAGAAAAGTGACTTGGCCAAAAATACAGAGAGAGACAAGAGTTTAGGTCTTGCTACTTAGAGTCCCAGGGCTTTTTGGATTCCAACTTCATAAATCCACAGTGCCTGACTTAGTATAGTTTATGAAAATAAATGAGGAAATGAGCCAGTATTTTCGGTTTGATCCGTTACACTCATGTCTTCACCTAGTACTTTCTCGATTCTATTACTGGGTTGAAAAAGTGGGACCAAGTGGACCTGGCATGCCCAAAACAGAGAAAACTCTCTGGAGGCAGAACTAAAAATGATGCCAGAAATGTATGAATGTTTTTCCCTTTGATGCTCCTACTACCTGTGAGAGACACATGATTATTTCTGTCTTATAGCGAAGGGAACTGAGCAAGGCTCAGAGAAAGTAATGAATTTGCTTGAGGTCTCATAGCTCATAACAGGGCCAGGATTCAAATCGAGATCACTTGACACTAAAGCTTGGGGTCTTTTCACAACTCTGCAGTCTGCAGGAATACTACAGGTCCTACCTGAGGTTGAATTTCTCCAAAAGTGAAAGGACTCCTCACTCAGCAGCCTGGGGAGTGCTGTGTGTTTTTGCGGGGTGTGGAGGGAGACAGTGACAGCAGCTGTTACACCCCATTCCATTCCCCACGCCCCACCCCTCTGACATCATGGGTGTGCGGCCCATTTCTGGAAGGCTCCAACTATGAAGGCTCCACCCAGTGGCCCTGCACTGTGAAAACGAGCCCACCCTCTGGGCCAGGCCGCCAGTCCCTGATCCCAAGGCAGAGCATGAAGCCAAAGCTGCATGAATTTCAGGCCAGACGTGACAGCCTAGGACTCAGAGGGAAGCTGCTGGAGGCATCCACGAAATTCCAGGAGTTCCATCTCAGTGACTTAAGATCATGATTCTGTGGAATCGTCTTTAAGCGGCTTTCTATGGCATTCAGAATATAGTTCCAACTCTTAGCCTGGAGCAGGTTCTTTGCGATCTCCTTTTTGCCTCAGCGCCCATCTCTCCTTCCCACTTGTACCTTTTCTCCAACTCCACCCAACTACCACAAACTTTTCCTGGCCCAGCTCTTTTCACAGGCTGGTCCTTCTGCAGGAGGGCTCTTCTTCATCTTATTGCCTCTTCTTTCCATTGTCTGGACAACTCCAACACATCTCCCCAAACCCAGGCCCTTGGCCATCCCACTTGCTCAGGGGAGCCACCCTGACAGCCCAGGTGTGGTGAGCCGCCCGGCCTAGCACCATGACTGCTCCCCTTTCCCCTGCTCGGCTTGCCTGCCATGTCCCCGAGGCTGGGAGTGACTCCAGAGCAGAGACCGTGTCTGAATCCACACTGGGGTCTGCAGTGTCCAGGAAAGACTGGTTTGAAAGAAATATCTGGGAGAGCTTGTGGGTACTCCTCATCATCAGAGTGAAAATCCTTTTTCTTTTATCTGATCATAAAAAGAATCAGACGCTGTGAAACATTTTCTTTTTTTTTTTTACCTTACCATCTCCTGCTTTTGAGACCAATTCACTCAGGCATTTGGGGGTTTTCTCTCCTTTGTATCTTCCCTTCTTTTTCTTCTCACCTCTGCTTCCTCCTCCCCTGCCTTGAATCCCGCGTCAGCCTGGCGGGCGGTGTTGACCTCTAAGGCTTTCGGGTCTTCCACATCTGCAGAGTGGGACTTCACAGGCCAAACAGCACTTCTGCTCTTATTTGGGACTAATTTTCTTTGCAAACCTTCCATGTATTTTTGTCCTGATACAACACATGCGTCTTCATTCTTTCTTACTAACAATCTCTCCTCTGCAAAGGATTTGTGGCAGAAGAAAGAAGGAAACAAAATGCTATTGGTCTATCTGGGGTTTGTAACAAAATACCACACACTGGGATCCAGGCACCAGCAGCTCTGGTAGCCAGTGAGGGCCATCTTCTTGATTTTCAAACTGCTGATTCTTGTGCTGTGTCCTTGTGAAGTAGAAGGGGGAAGGGTCTCTCTCAGGCCGTGTTTATAAGGACACTAATCCCATTCATTAAGGCCCCACCCTCATGACCTAATCACTTCCCGAAGGCTCCACCTTTTAATATCATCACCTGGGTGATTAAGATTCAGCACGGGAGTTTTTTGGGGGGGGGTCACAAATATTCAAACCATGGCAAATGCTGTCTTCCATGTAAATAATGTACAAAGACTGGATGGGTGGTTGAATGGTGAGCAAATGAAGGGAAGAACATGTGGTCGAATAAATGAATGGCATGCTCCTGGTCTGGCTATGACCCCTGGTACTGCAGTTTCATGGTGTAACAGTTCTGCTTGATCCCTGGATATAGACACTTTCTTGAACTCCGATTCAATTACAGTAGAACCTCCATAACTAACCACCGCTCTACGTTGATCACATCCTTAAGTTAACCTAATTTTCATAGACTGGACAGGCACCACATGTACATATTAGTATAGTAGGCCTAGTTCCTTATGTTGACCTAATTTCCATAGACCAGACATGCACCACATGTACCTATCAGCACAAGTCGAGTTCCCTATGCTGACCACCTCCGTATATTGACTAGTTTGTTACAGTGACTTGGTGGTAAACTTACAAAGGTTCTATTGTATTTGCAAAGAGTCCTATCTGGTGCTGGATGCTGGTCTGGACTTCCTAACATCTCCTGACCCTGGGTTCTGAAACTCTAGGCTGATCTACTTGTCGGTGACCCCTACTCCTGGTCAAGAAATTCACAGGTGGGCACCAATTCATTGATAAATAATCATTAAGTATTTGCTAAGTGCCAGGGCCTGTTATGTGCTTTTTGTAGACTGTGACCTGCTGTCACAGTTATCTCATAGCTCTGCTCTTTAGATTGAACCAGCACTAGAACCACCTTAGAAGTCTTCGTTGCCTTATTTCCTGGTGTGTGTCCACCTAGAAAGGGTCTGCTTGAAAACTGGGCCTCCCCTGTAGAGCCAGCTGGTTGTGCTTTTCCAGGCATGTCCTGCAGGAAGCTTGGATTGTGCAGGACAAAAGTATCCCTGAGGGAGCATGTGGCATCCCTGGTAGAAGCGAGTGTAATGAGGAGGGGGCAGCAGCCTGAAATTGCAGGTTTTTACCTTACAGCGGCAGGAGGAAGCACAGGAAGGTGGGTGGTGGAGAGAGTTGTAGCTGTCCCTCACATTTCCTGCTTGTCTTCTTCTCTCTCCGTTCATATTTCTACCCCTTTCTGGATGTTACCTCTCAGCTTTGCCCCTTTTCCACTCCTTTAGGGTTCAGTGTCATCTCCCCTTAGAGATCCTCCCTCTGTCCTCCTACTGAGTCATGTGCCCACCCATTATGACAGACACGAAGAACTGCCTGGGCATGTCCAGCTGTTGGGAGTGTGGTCAGCGGGCAGCCTCCACTTGTTGGCTCCTCCAGGGTCAGCCTGAACTGCAGCAAAGTGCACTGCTTGGAATTATGCACCTGCACTCACTGGTGCAGAGCCACGCAGGGTGTAGGGGCATAGCCATTTCTCTGATGGAAGAGCTCACTGCTGAACAGTAGCACCAGAACCTCTTGCTGGGTTGGCTGAGACTTGGTCAAGCCTACATCAAGTTCAGCTTCTCCCTCTGCTCAGTCCTTCTCCCTCCCTCTTCCTTGCACCAGCGTTCATCACTGCTAAATACCTTGTACCCCTCAAATAACACTCAGTGCTTCCTGAGACCCAAGCTGTGATATCAATGACTGACACCACAACACCAGAGTTTGACAGGAGTCTCTCCACTAACCACTTTTGTGACTTGGAGAAAATGAGTCAACTGTTACGAGCCTCAGTTTATTCATCTGTAGGATGGAGATAATAATTTGTACCTCATAGGACTTCTGCGGCAATTAAATAATAAATACATCTAAGCTGCTGTATGCACATCAATACACATCAACTAGTCTTCGTTTCTCTTATTTCTTCCATTACAGGACTTAACACAATTCTACGATAGTTATACATTCAAGTGTTTATTTCTGTTCCTTGAAAGCAAGGACTATTTCTTGTTCAGTGACCTTTGCACCTAGCACAGACCCTATAGACAGGATGTTCAATAATAGATCAGTATCCCCATTTTGATAGATGAGGGGACTGGCACAGAAAAACTAACAAGAAGCAAAGCCGCAGTTTAAACCCAGTTCTGTCTTCTTCGATGTAAATCGTCTTTTATCATGGATTTTTGAAACTGCAGATGAAGATGGGGCCTGGAAATACTAAAGATTTCAATTTTATCCTGAGGGAAATGGGGAACCAGAGCAGGTTTTTAACTGAGAAATATCAAAGTCATAATTACCTTTTTGGGAGGTCACAAAGGGCACAATTTGGAGGCAGACAGAGAGAGACAGGGTCTGAGGGGATGGAAAACGTGTCAGTTCTGTAGCTCTGCGTAACAAATCATCCCATACTTAGTGTTTTGAAACACCAGTATTTCTCCAGGCCTGGCTTACTCATGGGCAGCTCAGCTGAATCTTCCATTTCAGGGTCTGTCACAGTCTATACTCAAGAGTTGTTTTCGCCTGCAATCATCTCAACACTCAGCTTGTGAGGGGCACCCTCTAAACTCACGTCATTGGGGGTTTCAGTTTCTTGCTGACTACCTTCTGGAGGGTATCTTCAGTTTGTGGTCACGGTATCATGTAGCCTAAGAACAGCTCATACTGTGGCATCTTTCTTGAAAGAGAAAATGAGAAGAACGAGAGAGAGAGAGCATCAGTGAGATGGAAGTCATACTCTTTTGTAGCCTAATGTTGGAAGTGACACCCCATTATTTTCCTCATATTCTGTTCTTTAGAAGCAAGTCTTTTGGTCCAGCTTGCACACAAGGAGGGTGATTCGTACAAGGGCTTAAGTACCAGGGGACATTATGAACTAAATGGTGTTTTCCATCCTCTAACCTCCTATGCTGGGGTCCTAAGCCTCAGTAGCTCAGAATGAATCCTTTCTGGGACAGGGTCTTTACAGAGGTAATGAAGTTAAACTGGCAGTCACTTGGGTGGGTCCTCTCCAGTGTGATTGGTGTTCTTACAAAAAGGGAAGTGCAGACACAGACACATGTACAAGGAGAGCACTGTAAACATTGAGATGCCACTGACAAGCCCAGAAAAGCTGCTCAGATTCTCCTTGATTTTGGACTTCTAGGCTTCAGACTCCCAGGCGGTACACTTCTGTTGTCTAAGCCGCTCAGCTTGTGTAGTGCTTTGTTATGGCGGTCCCCGAAAATGAATATAAGAGATAGCTGGGAACCGTTTCAGCAGCTGCCTGTGATGGTTAATTTTTTGTGCTAACTTGACTGGCCAAGACTGTCCATGTACCTGGTTAAACACCTGAGTGTTTCTGAGAGTGATTCTGTACCACACTAGCATTTGAATTGGTAGACTGATGACCTTTCCGAAATGGGTGAAACTTGTCCCGTCCATGAGGGTCTGAAAAGCACCAAAAAGTGGAAGAAGGTTGAATTTGCTGTCTGCCTGATTGAGTTGAAGCATGGATTGTCTCCTGCCCTCTACAGTCCTGCGTCTCAGGCCTCCGGACCTGGGCCAGAATCTACCCATAGGCTCTATGACTCTGAGGCTTTCACACTACACCACTGGCTCCTGTTCACATGCCCAATTTACTTAAGGACAGTAAGGAAAAATACAGGCCAGTATCCTGGGGAATGAGCAATAATGTTGAGTCTCAATGGAAGATCACAGCATCAAAGTGTGGACAGGGAACAGCATTGGCAGCTGGGGGACTGGAATGTGGACAGCCACAGAGAGCCACAGCTCCCCAGGGAAAGATGTGTCCTGAAGCATAGTGGAGCTCGCCAGCCATGAGCACAGACAGGTGGCAGGCACCCTCGGGATGCGGAGGCCAGAAAACCACCCTGAGGAAGATGGTGGATGGTGACTCTGGTGTCCAGGCATTGAACACCGAACACAGAGGAGCTTGATGTGGTTCAAAGAGAATTTCATTTGAGAAAGGGCTGTGCCAGAGTCTTGGACCATGGAGCCTGCACTCTGGCACCTCTGCTCATGCTGACAGTGGGTGGTGCTGCTGGGGACAAGCTGGTTCTGAAAAGAGAGGACCAGCTGGGCTGCTCTGCTCCTGCTCCCCGCTCACCAATCAGGTAAGTCATTTCCCCAGGATCTGAAGCAGGAGCTCGTTCTTCCCACTTCTCCCTTTAGGGAAGAGTCAGGGTTTTTTCTCTTCCCATCCAACCCTCCCTTTCCTGTGGCCTGGTATGTAGTAGAGCCCTAGTATCAGGCTAGGCAGAGCCTTTAGGTCTGTGCCCTTGGAAGTCAGCTGGGCCCTGGTCTCCCGTCCCTACCTCCAGAGCTCCCTGCCTTGCCTGCTACGCGGCACTTGTCCTGCCGCATTGAAATGAACTGTTGTTTCTGTGCTGTGAATCCCCTGAGAATGTGGGGATTCTTAAGAATTTGCTCATTTTTGGACCCCCGGGCTTTACCATATTCAGCGTATTTATTCAGATCCTGAATAAACATCAGAGTGCTCCAGCGAACACACCCAACCTCCTTCGTTCTGTTAGCGCAGGTTCTGCACGTGGCTCTGTGAAAGTTCCTATTTCTTGCTTATTCTGTCCCTCGGTGTCACCTGTCTGGTGAGGTCAGATGCTCAGGACAAGTGAGTCCAGTGAGTGTGTGAGGGGCAGGAGGCCTGTGGCAGTGGCCAGAGGGGCTCGCTGGAAGGCATGTGATGTAACCACATCTCCAGGCCTGGTTTTAGACCCCTCTAATTTGGTTTTGAAAACATGTGGTTTTGTCCTTGTTCAAATATTGATTTTAGGTAACTTGAGCTTGGCAGAAAAGGCCTCTGTCAGGGCCAGTGGGGCTGTTTGTTGCCTTAATGACATTTCTGTGTGTTTGTATAACACGGGCTGGCGGGCGGGTTGCTGCTCTCAGGGAAGATTTACGGGACTTTACACTTTGGAAGATATTGAGGCAAACTGTTGATGAAGGCCCAGGGCATAAATCAGACCCACTCGGGCCAACAAAGGCCACTTTGGAAACTTTGCCAGCTGCCTTCTCCCCTGGTGCACAGCGAGGGGGTTGGATTAGGTCAGCTGGTTGAGCAGAGTGTGCTCTGCAATCCTTGGGTTTCCGGGAGGAGTTGGGCTGGGCAGGGAAGAGGGGTGATTTGGGTTGGGGTGCTGAGCCAGCAGGGTTCCAGGGCCTTCCAGAACTTGACTGGTTTTATAATTGGGGCTCTTACTAGATTTCTGGAGGCAAAGATAAATCATTTGAAAACCAGATGAGGAAAAGACTTTGACACCCCTTCCAGACTTAATGCTCTGGTCCTGAATTAGTGGCCCTGCGTCCTAAAAGAAAACAGCTCACTTAAACACACTTATGGAAAAGGGACCCTTAGCAAAGGGGTGGATGGAGTCATGGGGCACAGACACAGGGTGGTGCAGGGCCAGGGGCTGTGGACAGAGCCCTAAGAACAGTGTTTTTCAACTTTTTTTTTATCTCACGGCTGTGGCACACTTTAAAAAAAAGAGTAAAAGAAAAAATTACTGTGCTTTGAAGTTCTTTCAAAAATAATTTAATTAATTATCTTTCCAAATTTTCATAGCGCATCTAAGATCCTCTCACGGCTCATCAGTGTGCCACGGTACGCCAGTTGAAAATCACTTCCTTTGAGCGAGCCAGACCTGTGGTGTGGCTTCAGCAGAAGGCGACTTGAAAGGAGTCAGGCCTTTGGTAGAGGAACCTCTAGCCTCACAGGAGGGAGCCAGGGAATGCACCCCCTAACCTCTGCTCTCTTGCCCTCAGACCTGCAGACGCCTTCCACTGGCCAACCCCATCTGGAACTCGTCTGTAGATCTGGTTGACAGAGTCCCAGGGCCCATAGGCCTGAGGGTGGAGAGTGAGTTTTCACATGAAAGGAAACTTCCCAGACTATGTCAGGAGCTTTACAGACCACTGCCAGTGGCGGGAGGTATAAGGCCGGGCTATGCCTTGACCTTCTTTCAATGGGCAACCTTTACCCTCGAATCTCACGTTTTCAGCTACTGTCCTTCTATTTTTAACCAAATGGGAGTTTGGTGACTTCTTCAAATCTTTTCCAGTGCTATGGAGAATGATTCTATGTTTACCTGAACAGAGAAATGCTGCTAATAGAGTTCAAAGGGAATAGTAAAGGATGTTGACCAAGAATGTGAACTTAATACTCATACGTACTAGGTATTGATATTGGCTCTGTCTTTTAATAGTTGGGCGACTTTGGGCAGAACTTCAGTTTCTCACCTGTGATGTGGAGACAGTCATATGTATGTATTGGTGACAGCACTGGGGCAATGAAAAAATGAGCTTACACATGTAGTGCTCTTGGGATTGAAACAAGTATGTAGCAGTCAACCGGTGGCGGTTCTTATTCTCAGATGAACATACAGTGGAAAACAGTCTCATACACACAGCAGTATTAAATTCTTCTCTTCATGTTGATCTCATGCTTCTTTCTCCTCTAGCCCTTTGTCCTCAGGTTTCCTGCTCAAAATCCAGCAATTTAGAGGAAATTCTCTTGGCTTAGTGCCAAAAGATATCAACCAACCTCACCTGTAACCTTTGAGCTGCCCAGGGTACCTAAAACTTCAATGTCTGCCCTTGTCTCGTCTTAATTTTCCAGGACTCAGCTCCTCCAGCTCTGCCATTCTTGGTCATCACAATAAACTGTGGTACCTTTGGGATGCACCAAAGTGACCTGGAGCCCCTGCTGAGCTCAGCAGGTCCTTCTGTCTTCAGGAATGTGAACTTCAGCCAGGGCAGGCTAGCCCCAGCTGGGCTTTTGGCACATAAAATCCCAGCCTCTGTCAAAGCCCAAACAGAGAGAGTAATGGGCAGTGGTGACCCAAAAGCAATGGCACCCTCCTCCTACCACACACCATTCCCTTGGGGGCCAGCTTGCAGCTCAGTGGCTGGCCCCGGCCGTAAGTCTGCACAACTGGCCTTGGCTCTCTCTGGCACTGGGAATGAGGTCACTGAAGCAGGAGGACAGTGGAGATGGCCTCAGGGAGGGCAGCGGTAAAATATGCTGTCAGGGGCCGGAGAGCCCTTGAATCACAGAGCCCTTGGCAGTTGTCTTCAAGAGGTAAATCACTTCAAAAGTACTCACCTAGAAGATGAAGTGTGTGTTTTTATCCATGCCAAAGGCCCCCTCTAGACCCCTCTCTCATTGGGTTACTTCTATTTAATCAACGGCTTGGAAGTACGGTATGTTACAATGAATAAGGAAGAATAAGGATGATGGGAGGAAAGATAACAGATTTCCAGGACCAGCTGGGGCCCCAGCGGGCTGGGTGGTCTGGCCCGTGCCCACGTCTCCAGTGTTCTGCCCCCTTCCCACATCCTGGGGTTGCCAAACCCTCAGACCTAAGACCTGCCCTGCTGAGGTCCTTCCACTGGAAAGCTCTTTCTCAACATTCTTCCCTCAGCTAAGTCCTGTGTAGCCTTCAAATCTCTATTTATAGATCACTTCTTCAAGGTTCTTCCCTTACTCCCTAGGTTGTTTTTCTCCCCTGCAGATGGCCACGTGCGGTTGTAGCCACTGGAGTGTGAGCAGCCATTCTAAACCATGGGTAGAAGGTATTAATAAGAGCCAGGGACGGCAGAGCTGCCAGACAGGAGCCTGGATCCCGACGTCAGAAGCTGCCTGCCAGCACTGCATTTCCCACCTCTGGATTTCTTTTTAATTCCTTCTTTAAATTGAGGTAAAATTCATATAACATAAACTTAACCATTAACCATTTTAACGTGTATAATCCAGTACATCCAGTATATTCACTATACCAGGCAGTCATCATCCCCGTCTGGTTCCCATACATCTTAATTACCTCAAAAGAAAACGCCACACTCAGTAACCACTCACTCGCCAGCCCCCTCCCCTGAGGCCCTAGCAACCACCATTCTGCTTTCCTTCTCTACAGATTTGCCTACTATGGACATTTCATATAAATGGAATTATAAGACATGTGACCACGCGTGTCTGGTTTCTTTCATCAGCATGTTTTTGAGGCTCATTCACACTGTATCATTTATTAATACTTTGTTCTCTTTTGATGATTGAATACTATTCCATAGTATGAACGTACCAAATTTTGTTCATTCACTCATCTTTCAGTTGGACATTTGGGTGGTTTCTGCTTTTTGGCTATTATAGAGAGTGTTATGAACATTTGTGTACAGGTGTCCCTAGGTTTCTTTTACATAGCACACAAATACATTTCCATCCATTTAACCCATTGTTATTTATGTTCTCTGGTGTTCTTCGACGATTGTGCTTTTAGCTGATAACAAGGGATCTAGCAATTATAACTTAAAAAATTGAAGTTTCTTCTTATCTATCCTGTCTGGAAGTAAAATGTACTAAGAAGTGGAAAGATCTCTGTTATCATTTTTTTTCTCTACCACTGTTTCCTATGTTTCTTTGGGCCTTAGCAACCTTATCTATTCAATAGGACTGACCAAACCCCTGAGGACAGAGGCCTAAGCCAGATAATCTCTTGAAGTCTTTTGTATTTGATTCTTTAAAGTATGTTTTGAGAGGGCTGGGGGTTAGGAGAAACAGTATGAACCTCACTGAAATGTCACGTCGCTTTCTTAGGACATGTTCCCTAACTCATCCCCTCCCTCTGTCCTTGAGCTGGTTTTTTTTGCTTTTTTCCCCTGCTCTGCTAAGCCTCCAAAACTGCGCTTCTCATAGTATATTTTAGTCTATTTTAAATACATAATGGTAGTTTTTTTGATAGAACATACAACCATTAAAAATAAGTTCTTTAAATGCAGTCTTCTCTCGCGAACAAATCAGGGACATAAAACCAATGACATATATTCTGTGTGTTTCTTCTCATCCAACTTCTTGTCATAAACAAGGCCCTTTGTTCCTTTGAGGTTTGGCATCTAGGTTTACTATCTCTTCTGGTTCTTTCGGATGAAGATACCATTATTTTAATTGACAACCTTGTTTCTACTCTACTGCACCCACCTGATCACCTGAGCCACCGCTGTAGTTCAGAGCCATGCCTTGGACCCATGGAACTCTTAAAGTCTGATCTAGTCCTTGTTTTACTCCCCACCTCTAGAATAAAGGAGTTCAGAAAGATTCTTCTTCTTTTTTTTTTTTTTTTGTAGAGACAGAGTCTCACTTTATCGCCATTGGTAGAGTGCCATGGCATCACACAGCTCACAGCAGCCTCCAACTCTTGGGCTTAGGTGATTCTCTTGCCTCGGCCTCCCGAGTAGCTGGGACTACAGGCGCCTGCCACAATGCCTGGCTATTTTTCTGTTTTTTTTTTTGCAATTCGGTCGAGGCCAGGTTTGAACCCGCCACCTTCGGTATATGGGACCGGTGCCCTACTCAATGAGCCACAGGCGCCGCCCCAGAAAGGTTCTTGATCATAGGTACTCAGAAAATACTTAGTGAATGAAGTTATTCCTAAAAGGACAAAAGGCTTCAGTTGATCCAAGTTTCTTACCAAGGCATAAAATCTAGAGGCAAAACCCAGTCTTGGTCTGGTACAATCTGGGTTGAAGATGGAAAGGAAAACAAATTGTGGAATTCTTTATCACAAGTCTGAAGATATATTTCTAGTCTGCCTATTTTTCCTTAAAATAAGCATCTTCCCCTCCCCTCCAAAATTAATCAATTCTTGATACATGCAAAGGATATATTAAATGGATTAAACTGGAAAAATTTTTTAAGTTAATAATGTCTAATGCACATGTTATATAAATGTTATCACATACCAAACATTGTCCTTTAGCTGGATCATTCATTAGTTTCTTGCAAAACCCTAAGTGGTAGATCACACAATTATTTTTCATTTATATAGGAGAATACCAAAGCCTCTCACTAAGGAACTTGTCTGATGTTTCACAAGTAATAAGGGTCTCACTCAGATCATCTAATTTCAGTCTATACCCACAACCACTCTGCTATACTCAAAATGAAATGAAAATATTTCCATGCTTCCATTTATAAGCTTATATTGAGTATCTCCAATGGGTCACTGGCTTGAGATAAAGAGGTAACTAAGGTGGGGTTCTCTACAAGGCATGATAATATGAAGAATTTCAACTTTATTATTTCCAACAGTTCTCAGTAGTCCCTAATTCTCAGTTTTAATCACAGATAATTTTTTTAATGGTGAGATCTTTCTGAGACTCTCCATCTCTTTAACTATCAAGAAAAGTTCCTAAGTATAGTAGTCTGAAGAAAGGGACTCCAAGATATCACATCATAATCCCTAGAACTTGTAACTGCTACCTCATTAGCAAAGATTTTATAAATGTGATTTAGGGTCATGAGATGAGGATATTATCCTAAATTATTCAGGTGGGCCCTAAATGCAAATGCAAGTGTCCTCGTAAGAGGGAGGCAGGGGGGAATTTGATTCTATACAGAAGAAGAGAAGGCAGCATGACCACTACAGTAGAGATTGCAGTGATACAGCCACAAGTCAAGAAATGCCGGCAGCGCCTGGAGGCTGGCAAAGACAAGGAATGGATTCTCCCCTGTCCTCTGAAGAGACACCCTGATTTTAGACCAGTAAAACTAATTTCTATTCTCCAGAACTGTGTGGTTTTATGCCGCCAAGTTTGTCCTAGTTTGTTACAGGAGCCAGAGGAAACTAGTATACCAAATTAATACACTCTGTTGCTTTGAGGACACCTGGGATCATCAGAGTCCAGGACAGGTATCAGATGTACAAAACAGGAAACAAAGTTTCAGAGAAAAAAAAATAAATCAACTAGCCCAGGGTCACACTGCTAGCAGGTGGTAGAGCTGAGATTAAAACCTAATTCTAACTCTTGAGCTTTGCAAATTACTTTATAACTACCTTGGGATCACATTGTGTTTTATTTTTATGGGAAGCCAGAAAGAGTTCATTTATTTCTTCTTTCTGATGGTTAGGTAATCTGATGCCCAAGGTGACAAGAGAGAGTCAGTGAAGAGCTGGGACTGGAGGCCAGGCTGGTTCCTTGCATTCTCTGCCCCTGTACTCACACACTGTGGCCTGGGATGGCTTCAAATACTGGACAGGGAGGTCTTGTGCTGAGCTTTCTGCCAGCCTGGATGCAGGCACTCCTGGCTTTTTAGTCTGACCTTTAGTTTTCCATGGCAAAACCCTTTGTAGAGGAAGCCGTCCTGCCAACAGGCAGCCAAGACACAGGCTCCGGAAGACTGCATTGTCCTTATTTAGAATTGCTCTTACTTATACAAGCTCTGCTCTTGCAAAACATGTTTATTCTGGTTTCCTCTCCCTCCTGGCTGCCTGGCTGGTGTGAGCCCAGAGGGCAGCAGCTCCGGCTCTCAGTGGGCCATCTGGGCAAGGGGAGGCAAAGAGGAGGCTCCAGAGAAAGGGTACAGGAGGGCACGGATTTCCCTTTTAAACTGTGTGTTAGACAGAGATGGGCACCCTCTCTGTGGAGCATTGTGTGAACCCTGCGGAGAACGCAGCCATTCAGAACACACCCCTGCCGAGACTGACCCCCAACTTAAAGAACACGAGGAATGCATTGTAGAGCTGAGCTTTACTGTTTCTGAAATTCAGTGTTAGAGGAACAATAATAATGAGGATAGTTTTAATAATCCAACAACTACTTTTTATTAAATACTTACTTTAGACCAAGAACAATGTTAAATTTCTTACCTGGTTTATTTTGTTTACTTCTCAGGAGAGTCATATCAGACAGTTCGTTTTCATTGACTCTGCTTTGTAGATGAGTAAACTGAGACCCAGAAAGGTCAAGGTTGTACCTCAGCTGCGAGAACCGAGAGATAAGGGCAAGCAAGTCTTCTGGGGCTAGAGAATGTTTTTTTTGTTTGTCTGTTTGTTTGTTTGTTTGAGATAGAGTCTCACTTTGTTGCCCTCAATAGAGTGCTGTAGTGTCACAGCTCACAGCAACCTCCAACTCTTGGGCTTAAGTGATTCTCTTGCCTCAGCCTCCCAAGTACCTGGGACTACAAGCACCTGCCACACGCCTGGCTACTTTTTTGTTGCAGTTATGGTTATTTAGCTGGCCCCGGCTGGGCTCGAACCCCCTAGCCTGAGTGTATGTGGCTGACGCTGTAACCACTGTGCTACAGGTGCCGAGCCTAGAGAATGTTCTCTATCCACAATTCTTCTTCAGGGACTCCCTGCTCTAGCCCACTTGAAGACTGAGGTTCAGAGAACAGGGTGCTTGTCCAAGGCCACTTCCCAGCAGGTGAGTTTCCAGGATGCCAGGACCGTGTTCATTGTGATAGGTGACCCTAGCGTAACCGGGGACTAACAAAGAAGTGAAAGCGGTTGGAGATTGCTCACTTGCTGCAATGGGAGAAGTTTGTTCCTCCTCCTTTCCTGCCTTCCAATCCCGTTTGGGAGATGTTATTGTCTTTGAGATCAACACAGTCCTTCCATGGGCATATCCACATACAAGCTGGCACTGAGGAGGGAGGAAAAGCCCCCCAGGTGAAGGGGAGTGTGCCTGCCGGCAATAAATTTACATGGAGAGCCTTTTAGGAAGCATGTCTACTGGAGGCATCGCACGGAATCTTCTCATTCTTCTGTGGACAACGCTCATTTTACAGGTGAGTGAAGTGAAGCTCAGAGGCAGGAAGTCCTCCGTCCAAACAAATGTCTTATACAGCCGTGGAGCTGGTGTTCGACTCAGGTCTTCTGACTGACAGGGACAGGGCACAGACACAGTAGACAAGCTGGGCTTCTTCCAGGCCGCAGAACTTTCCCCCCCGTCTTTCTACCTTTTGGAAATGGGCATGTGTGGAAAATACCGATCTGGCTCTGAGGAGAGGCGATGGGAGGAAGAAGACTGTGAAGTATATTTTCTCCGTCGTAGGGGCGAGGGGGAGAATTGGGAGGAACGCAACCCAGAACAACAATCACCAGCAAGAGAATACTTCTCTGCTAGCGTCACCCCCTCCCGGGATCTGGAGCCCTTTCTCCAGATAACCTTCCTGAAACCTGGGCCCTGAGCAGGAGGGAGTGGCCTTCTTCCCATTGAGTCCAGCGCAGATGTCAACATCTGCACGGAGCGAAGGATTATCAATTAAACAGGGTGGGTGAGTAGGTGGGCGGGGGACAGGGGCCTGACCCTTCCGTGTCCAGGGGGCCGGGGAGGGAGGCTTCTTTAGGGGTCGGCCAGAGTCTGCCCATTATGATAGCTCAGTAGCTCAGCCCTGCTCCCTGCCCTGCCCCTCCCCCTGGTGTCTGCCTCACTCTTTTTCTAATTACCCACTGTTCGTTATGTCCTTCTGGGGCTGTCCCAGATTCTGACAAGGGTGGCTTTACAAAAGTTGGTTCTGACCCCAGTTTGAGGAGGACGAAAAGGCTACACTCACAAGCTCCCAGGCTCCCTGTGAGTTTTCTTTATCTACATACCTAAGGGCAAGGAATATGATCAGCACACTCGCCCCACAGTATGAAGGGAAACCGTGGTTCTCTTACTGAAAGTAAGCGTCAATTTTCTCATCTATGGAACACACGTCGTCACGATCATCTTTGCTTACCCATTTCACATGCTACTGAAATCAAAGAAGCATGGAAACTTAAAAAACTCGAATGTGCTAGTAAAGTGCTGGGTTGTTGGGCTGACTACAATATTTGACGATTTTCTTTCCCTTCATGGAAAAAGAGTCCTACATAGTAATTGCTTTAGCAATTTACTAAATTTTCACCATCCAGAATCTCTCCCCTGCTTCTTAAAACCATATGAGAAGGGCGTGTGGGCAGGGAGGTGGTGGGGAGGAAGGTACTTCCCCGGTTGAATCAAAGCTGATTTTCAAGACTCCGAGCTGCCACTTGCTAGCTGTGTGTTACAAAGCAACCCACTCACTCGTTCTGAGGCTTGGTTTTCCAAACTGTAAAGTGGGACTCTAAGGCCTTCCTCATGGGGCTTCTGTGAAACTGAACACAGGCTAAAAGTGGCTGCCAAATCCTGAGCATCTGGTTTGTATCAGCTAGTTGACATCAGTGACCTCAGCACTCAGAACATCCTGGTAAGCTACGCCTTGTCAGCCTTTCTGGAGACTTAATGGAATTGGGGCTCAGAGGTGCGAACCAATGTGTCTGAAATCGTAGAGTAAGTAGAGCTGGAATTCTGACACCGTGGTACTCACACCAGAATCCGGGAACTTTCCACTGCCTCCCTTTGCCTGTCTGTGGAAATACTCTGAAAATGACAAAGCGACATGGAAAACTATTTGTTCATGAGCAAACACTAAGAATCTTTTGTGTTGACCCCCACCCCCGCCCTGGGGTGCTGGCTCATGACAGAGGCCATAGGTTTGGTATTTCTCTTCTTTGGGCCCCAATTATCTCATCTATAGAATAAGAGAGGACTCTCTGGGGTCATCTTTCAAGTCCCATTTTTCTCAGCTCTCACTTTCCAAAAACATATGTTTAAGAGGGTTTTTAAAAAGTAATGAGTTAAAGTATTCTTCTTAGCAAAGTATCTCAAGAATGGAAGAAAAAGTATCCAATGTACTCAGCCCTAATATAAAGCTAATTTATAGCTTTCATATGAAGGCTAAAACCCAATTATAGCACAAGAATACAGGGAAAAGGGAAAAGGAGGGGAGGGGAGGGGAGGGGGGAGGATGAGTAGAGGGAGGGCAATTGGTGGGATCACACCTACGGTGCATCTCAGTAGGGTACTGGTGAAACTTATTAAATGTAGAGTATCAATGTCTTTATATAGTGATTAAGAAAATGCTATGAGGGCTATCTCTCACAGTATGATCAAAATGTTTCTGATTGTATATGAAGCACATTCTGCCCTATGATTG